>BMAO01009606.1:0-96506 GCA_019973975.1 Trichonephila clavata | reverse complement strand
AATTAACCCAAATCTTAAGGATTTAAAAATGTGATACCCGAGTTGTAAATTTTCACTTTCTACATCTTACGTATTATTTTATTTTCATTTCATGAAATTTTACACTTAACTTCGAAATCAAAATTCATTTTACATTTATTGTGTGTAACAAAAAGGTACTCGCATATTATCGCGAAAGTGCCTAAGTTAAAGATAACTCGCCAAATTGGCAGTAAACGATTTCGCATGTGTCCTACGCGCTGAATTAGCAAACCATGTACTTCGTTTATATAATGTCGCCAATACGGTGGCGACAATACGCAAGTATCAACAAAATATTACTTTTCGAAAAAAAAAATGCAACTATTATTTGATCACAAACTGCATGTCTTCAAACTTATACCGCAAATATAAATCTTTGAAAACTGCAAAAATAAATTCGATGTTATCGTTTAACAAATGTGTATGCATTTTGAACTAGTTCCAGAAGCAATTTGATTCATTATTTATATTTATGTTTCTCTAGAAGCATTATATTGTTTCCTTAAAATCATATACAAGCAGAAAAATTAACTTTTATTTAAAAAAATTCAGCCCTTCAATAATAAGTTATTAGAAATATCTAGGAAACATTATGATAAATAACAGATTTTTCTAAGTAAAAATTTCAAAACAATGCCAGAAAGAAATAGCTTTTTTACATATTATGTAACCTGAAGAAAAAAACCTTTTGACTAAAGTAACACTCATTAGGCCCAGGTGTGTAAGTACTCTTTATATCAATTGTTTTGTTTAAATAGAAACCTATCCACATGGAAATAAAGAAATTGCATTGCTATATTACAAACTAAGCTCGTTTTTTGTTAAAGCAACTGATTTTACACTTTCCTATCACCAAAGAAAACAAATATAATAGTTTTTAAGTTAATGTTTTTTTTAAATTAAAATACTTAAAAATTTTAGTCCTTAGAAGAATGTAAAAACAACTCTAACAGTACATTTTTACATTAACAAAAACATTTAGTTTTTAACCTAATGGAAAGAGCTTTTAGAGAAGTTTTCAGCACCCATTCAAAAGAAAAATAACATCATAAGGATCAATAGAATCATAATTTAGCAATTTTACTTGGTGTACAGAATTTTATTTTCAATACCTTTTTTCAATTATTCACTGTTAACAAGAAAAATAAAACAAACCAAAATCATATTGTTGAAATATTTATTCTGGAAATTGTACACATACATATATACATTACAAAAATTAACAAGAATATAAGTGAAATTTTTGAAACATGTTTTCTTCAATAACTTATTTTTTTATATATATTGATTTTTTTTTATAAACAGTATCTAATCTATATTATAGTCAACTCCATCCTTATTTGTACAGAACAGCTGTTTAATATAATATACATTGAATTATCATTTTAAATATAGGTTCTAGTGTATAAAAGTACATAAATAAACAGCTTTTTTTTTTTATCAATTCATGTCTTTGAGTTATGAAATGTGAGTGAAAATGCCTTTCAAACAGTGTTGTTTCAAATAAATTACATGTTAGGATATGTGAGTCATCTAAATTATTTACTGAAGAATTTATAAATAGCTGGTTCTGAGAGGAATTTTGAAATTTTCCTCATTAGAGTAAAAATTTTACAAATGTTGTTCATAATTATATAGTTTTCTAAATGGCTATCTAAAAAATTTAGCATAACACATGTAGTGTTATGCTACGCTCATATGAGTATTTAGAACATGACGATAAAGTCTACAATGTGAAACCAATGGTCTTTGGCAGAAAGTGCAAAATGTATGAAATTCATAGATTAATTTTTATCCACAAAAACATATACATATAAAAAAAGAGAAAAATTCTGAACTATGTGCAAAATTTAAAATAAATTATGAGTGGAAATATTAAAAATGAAGATTAATGCTAACAAGCAGAAATGAAATTAATGCAAATTAAAAATAAAGCATTCATAATTTAGAAACAAGATAAAAGGTTTAAAAAAATACAATTTTATAAATATTACACATGACAATATTAAATATTACAAAAATATCACACATTGGAACAATATATATATATATACAGGAACTAATTTGTTATCAGTACACTACACATTAAATATCTTTTAGAAGTGGTTTTGAAATCGCTGCAATTAAAATTTTGCCATCCGATAGTTTTCAATCAATGATGACAGTCTCCCACTACGAACTCAAAATGAAAATAATTTAAAAGAATGGCTTATTCCTGGCAAAAAAGGAATTACATTAAAAAGCAAAAATGTAAGTAATTTTTTATAGAAAACAAATTAGAAAAATATGAGTGCCAGGATTTAAAGAAATAGAACACAAGGTATTTAGAAATGCCAAGGAAAGAAATAAAGAAATTGAAACCGGAAAAATAATAACTGCGTATAAAAGTGTGGGGTGCTCAATATTGTTATAATTTCTTACTAGTTCTATTCCAAAATGCAGAGTTAGTGTAAAAATGTAGTACAAAGGCCCCCACGCTTTTACCACAATGACATTAATTCTCTCGTTAATCATTTTATTCTTATATTGAGATTTTAGTTCGATAAAAGCGTGTTTTTTAAAACTATATTTTAAATTTTTGGGTCTTCATGTGTGTCAGACTACTGATTTCAGCACTTAGGTATTATCACAACAAATGCCACACAAATCTAATAATAACTTGCCTAGTTGGCAACCCCCATTGGTACTTGTGTCTTATTGCAACCTATTGGTGACATTATATGAAATTAAGCCCTTGGTTGCCAATTCAGCATGTACCACACATAGGAAATCAGGGTGGCCAACTCAGCGAGTTATTTAGAATTGGCGATAATATGCAAGTATCCTCCAATTTCCTGTCAGTTGTATGTGCTGAATTGGCAAACAGGTGTTTCATTTCATATATGTCACCAGTTGGTTGCGATAATACATAAGTACCAAGATTTCTTATGTTTTTCCCACTTGTGTACAACATACCTGCAAATAGGAGTTTTTGTACCCAAGCCGTATTAATTTTTGGTACTTACATATTATTGCAACCATATTGTCGAAATTATATGTAATAAACACATGGTTGTCAATCTGGCGCATACGACTCATGCAAAATCAGGGTCACCAACTTAACAAGTTATCTTGAACATTGTCATTGTTGTGGTAATATGCATTGTAAAATCTGGCGTATGATGTACACTTTTAACACAAAAAATAAGATTGAATTTTACGTGTGCATGTTACATGCCATGTATAAAAATGAAAGCTTTAAAAAAACGTGAGCATAGGAAAAAAATTAGATTTCTACATAAATTGAAATGTTGTTCATTTAAAAGAAATGGCGTTCCTTATGAACTTAAAAGGTTGCACTTCTAGATGTATACTATTTTTTACTAAAGCTTAGAATAAATGACTTTCAAACTTTAAGAGCATGGCTCACATACATCTCAGGTTTCTTCATGAAAAAGGGGGTGCACATTATACAGCAAATAAACATAGAAATTAAAAATTGCTACTTGAAAGTATAAGTGCGTGTTATACGATGGTATGCATGATATGCCAGATTTTACGGTAAGAATATAATTTTTCTCTACCTTTCTTTAATGAGAAAAAGTATAAAATATATTTATATTGGGTTAAATACAAAGAATCTGATATATATACTTCATTTATTTTCATCCAAATAAACAAAACACTATAGTCACAATAAAGGTATTCTTGAAATAGCCATTTTAAAGTTCAATATGAAAATAAAACTAAAATTATTCCATTGTTGCAAAGGAATACTTAAATTATTATTTGCCTATAAGCAAGTGCCCAAAAAATCAAACAATATGACTTATTATGAATCAAGTAAATTTCATTAAGATATGTGACTACCCAAAATTCGCAGTTTTGGTGAAAATTTTCAAAATTACTTTGTGTTTTTATTTTATAGCCAATACATTTCAGATTCCATAAAACACTCTATTTTGTTTCTACGATATCTAGAAGAAAAATTTATAGCATAATTAGTAAACTGGAATTGGAGTTAACAAAACCAGATGCTGATCCCTACACAAAATATTTTTAAGATATTGAATTTAAATTTTTAGAACATGTTTTATTTAGTTGTATCTGTGTTATGAATCAAAATCTAATCTCTGTGTATATACAGTGGACCCAAAAAGTGTTCGTACACTTGCAATTTCATATAAGATTTATTGTTTCCGACTAATAAAAATTAATATTTTGGAATTGTAATTTTTTTATATCTGCAACTTGTTCTTGGCGGAATGACATAATTATTTTTTTAAAAATAGTATAACTATTATTTTTGAAAATTAATAATCAAAAAGCTACTGAAAAATTACGCCACTAAAGTCTTCGTACACTTAACAAAAATCTCAACATAGCTTTATATATATATAAATACTGTGGTGGTGTGTATTTCTTTCTTAATTTAGAACTTAGTAGGATATCTTTTAGGGTCCACAACAACTTTTAAATGTCTTGTCTTAAATGTCTTTAAATTTAATCAGTTTTTTGTAATTTCTGCTTCGATTTATACCTCCATGCTTCAGTGATTGTTTTTACTTCCCATTATGTGTTTATATGTCATGTTTTCTTTTTACTTTAAATCTAGTTCTTCCCAAATATGTTCTGCTGGGCTAAATAAATTGATTGAGGAGGTGTTTTCAAAATTTTGGGTACAGTTTTAGAGACACCAGCGGTGTACATTGAGAGCAGTTCGCCTGGCGTCATTATCCTGTTAAAAAATGAAGTCGTCTAAAATATCCAAATTTTGAGAGGATAATTTAAAATTTCTCTTTAAAATATTTAAATAGAGCTCATGATTCTAAATACCATAAAAAAATACCAAATTACCTAATCCTGAAGCCTATTTACACCCACCCTCCCCTGCAAGAACACCTCTGTGTTAAATCATGGAGTTGGAGCTCTTGTTCCACATGAATTCACGGGATTAAATGCCTCATTCTTTCCTTTAAAACTATTATATGCCCATCAGAACCAAAAATGTTGAATTTTCTGTCATCCCAATCACTTTCCTGACAATTTTGAATTTTCTGAAACTTAGTCACAAGAATCTAGTAGGATGAATGAACCATGGAAGTGGAACTGTTCTTGTATGGGGGCGTAAATCAGTTACAGAATTAGGTAATTTTTGATGGTATTGAGAATCATGAGCTCTAGTTAAATATTTTAAAGAGAAATTTTAAATTGTCTGTGCAAAATTTGATATTGAATATGACTTCATTTTTTAACAGGATAATGATGCTCTCAATGTACACCGCTGGTGTTTTATAACTGCCCCAAAATTTTGTGAAAACACCTCCTCAATCAATTTATTTAGCCCAGCAGAGCATATTTGGGGAGAACTAGATTTAAAATAAAAAGAAAACATGACATATAAACACATAATGGGAAGTAAAAACAATAATCACAGAAGCATGGAAGTAAATCGATGCAGAAATTACAAAAAACTGATTAAATCTATACCAAGATGTTTAAAAGTTGTTGTGGACACTAAAAGAAATCCTACTAAGTTCTAAATTAAGAAAGAAATACAATATTTAAAGCTATGCTGAGATTTTTGTTACGTGTACGAATACTTTTGTGGCGTAATTTTTCAGTAGCTTTTTGATTATTAATTTTTAAAAATAATAGTTATACTATTTTTAAAAAAATAATCATGTCATTCCATTAAGAACAAGTTGCAGATATCATAAAAAAATTACAATTTCTATACATTAATTTTTATTAGTCGAAATCATTAAATTTTATAGGAAACTGCAAGTGTACGAACACTTTTGGGGTTCACTGTATTTATGTACTTCATTGCATTTAAATTTAAAAAAATCATTTTTTTCAAAAATCCAGTTTTTGCATAAAATTTGGCATAGTTAAAAAACTTTAAATTCCTAATTCATATAAAGATGTTCCATTATTTATGTGCTGTATAAATATTATTTGAATACATTCATTAAAATTTTGTGTAAAAGATCCTCATTGCTATTTTTCATGAAAATTTTACTAAACTCGACAATTTTTATAATCTATAAAACTCTCCAGAAAACAGCAAAAGGGTTAAAAAATTAGTTAAACATGAAGCTAAAGAGTTTGAGCTATAAATATGGTGAGTTTAAGAAATGTACAACGAGTAGAACATTTTTCATATTGTATTTAAATCTTTAAAAGCATTGTCTGAGAAACTATGTTTTTTGGCTTCACGGTAAAGTTCACAAATGGATTTCTTTATAAGATATTGAATTGAAATTTTCAGAAAATTTTTATTTGTATTATAGACTATAATCTCTATGTATGTATTTATGCATTTTATTGCACATACAATTTGTGAGAAAAAAAACATGTTTTTTTTTAAAAATTGACAAATTTCAAAAAATATTATAAATTTTATCTAGGCACAGAGATAATGTTGTTATTTTTGTGCAGTTTTAATATTATTTGAATATATTAATTAGAATTTTCAATACAAGGTTTACTGTAACTGCAATTTTTAACTAAAAATTCCCAATCTATCCAAAATAATTTAAAATTTTGTGGAATTGTATTTTAATTCCTGACTGAAGTGTAATATAGAGGGGGGGGGGGGCTTTTGATTTGGCTATTTTTCTTGGATTTTTATATAGATATTATGGTGAGATGAATTCATTCTGGCTTCGGGAAACCTATCGCTAAGTGAAGTAGCTTGGCGATCGATTTTGGTCACCAAAAAAATTTGACATCGCCCCCCATACTACACTTTAACCTTAATTCCTAGTTCTATGCACATCCTTTTTAAAGAAAAAAGTGTTTTTTTTTAGTTGAAAATGTGTTTCAATAAAATGCTCCGAAGGTAGCCACATACCTCTTAAATTTGTTTTTTTTTTAAGTAATCCGCCAAAAAAGGTAATTTTTTCGCTAAATTCCTATAAAAAAGCCTTATATTAAAACCAAGGCACATACTTTTGTAAATCAAAAAACTTTAATTCAAAAGTCAAGAAAAAGACTGTTTTTGATTTGAAGTCATAACAAAATCAAAACAATATAGTACTCATGTGTTCGTCCGCGGGTAGCGTGGTAGAAAGGAAAAATAGTTCGGAAGATTTATGAGAACTAAATTTGTTGTTGGACCCCTATCTTTAAAATATGTAGCTAGTATATTAAAAAAACTTCTTTAATCCTGAATATCTTTTTTAATTTGTTTGATAGTGTTAATTAACCATTTTTTGAAATTTTGAGTACATGTAATGTTTCATATTCGAAAAGGCACGCGTTCAAATCTGATATAAACAAACTCATTTCAGAATGAGTAAGTCCATGTGCTCAGTTTTGAGTATTTCTTTTTTCTCCGTGTACTGTTTATTTAAAATAAATGACTTTTTCCTAATGAACTTAAAGGGTTGTAGTTCTAGAAGTACACTATTTTTTTTCTAAAACTTGCGGTAATACCTTAAATAAATGAATTTAAAACATATGAACATTCTACACGTATATTTCAAGTTCCTTCGTAAAAAAGGGAGTACGGGTTATACAGTGAATATACCTAAAAACTAAAAACTGCAGCTTTTGAAAGTCTAAGTGCGTGTTATACGCTTGATTTTACGTAATACAGTCGACTCTCGATTATTCAAACCTGCGATAATACGAACCTCTCGATAATTCGAAGTATATGCTCAGTCCCTTGAAAAACTCTTGATATTTCGAACTAAAACAATACGTTTGGGTAGACTCAATAATTCGAAATAAAATCTGTGGCTGGCCAGATTGCAACACGTAATAATTCGAAGTTATTTTATAAAACTGTCGACAATTCGAGCACCCTGTATCGTAGCCCTTTAATGACCATCTGTCTGCTACCCCTTCTTACTGTTTTCTGGTTCATCAGGTGAAAATACACTTTTGTTGCTTTCCTTCTTTTAGTGGACAATAGACCAACCACACCTGTTGTCAGCCGTCCATATCTTTCGCTTAACACGTGGCTTTGCTACACATGTGTTCAGAAAGGATGGTCCGCTATTGAGAAGAGATGCGTAGGATTGTGTATGAATGTATTGAATGTATTCTTTTAATATACAGGACTTTTAACTTCTGTATAATATTTATATGTACTTTTTAAATATAACGTTAAAATAATTTTATACATATGTACAATTGTTGTTTTATTACTTAGTTTCAAATTTTAAATATCTTAGAAAAAAAACTGTCTTCGAGTATTTTGGGAGTTTTTTTTCCTACTCTCTTGATAATTCAAACTCTTGATAATTCGAAGTTTTTCATTGGTCCTTTCAACTTCGAATTATCGAGAGTCCACTGTATATAATTTAAAAGTTATTTGAATATACTATAAATTAAATTATTGCAGTTTGCTGTTATAAATAGCACCGATATTCACTCGAATGGAAACAAAAATTTCATTTTCCTTACAATATTGCCTGTGAAGAATAGTAAATATATATTTTACTGTTACGAATAAATAGCTATGTGTTAATGGTATTTTTACTTTTTATACATGTTCTTATGCAGTCGATTTTTTCCTTTGATTCTTATATTTTTGTAAGCCATTCACCGAACAAATTGAATAAGAATAAAATAATTTTTTCTTTTTTACGATTTTATTTTTACTCTGAAAGTTGTTCGAGGGCTATTAGAGACGGTCCTCGTTACTTCGAACCTCGACCGAGAGACGAAGATGACACTCAACTGGCATCCCACGAACTAAACTACCACACCAAGCAAGGATGTTGAGCCTCGACAGATTTAGCGTTATAACGTTTTGATGTAATTGGTAGATAGCGTGAGACTTAAGAAATTTAAATTATTGGTTTTTTCGTCTACAGCTATTAATTGGACTGTCTTTCCACTCTCTTGGTATGGGGGCGGTCGTTTCTTATATTTCTAATAACACTTGGGGTTCCTGTTCCCAGATGGAATCCAGCGTTGCTTTTCAGCCATCGGTTGTCGGCGGGATGTCAGATGAAAGGAATCAGCAATATTTTTGAGGTGCACGTGTGAATGTGAATTGCATAGTGCTATCTACATAGGGAGCCAATCTTGCAGCTGCGAGGCTTGAAAACGTTACGGCAAGCTGTCGTGACATATAACCTCCCCTAAGATTATCATCTCCCCGTCTACCGTTACTTGTTTCTGGACATGTAGGCGGATTAACGAATTCAAGAGATATCTTTACAAATCACTATATTTATTGATACCTCTTAATCAAGGAAAGTTACACAGACACTATTCAAATTTAAGAACAATAAAACACAGTAGAGAATGAGAAGGGGTAACTATTAGCGGAACTACGGAATCAGAACTGAATCCCCGAAAGATCAGCACGTACAATTACAGCTAACACACGTACACGTATTTACAATTCCTAAGTCACTAACCTGATTCTTCTACTTCGGCAAGTCCGTCTTGTGGAATACTTTGATTCAGGTTAGATCGAATAAAGGCTAAGATCCACTTTCGACTTTACAAATTCAATCTTCAGCTCTTCAGCTTTGCTCGTCGTGTTACTTCACACTAAATTTGCCAACAACTGCGAGTTGATTTACCGATGCTTCAATTCACTTTATTTAAAAAACCTAACTCTTCACTTTACTTCTCTCTCTCTCTTTCACTTTCACCTTCACACGTTAACTCGCGAAACCGAACTTATATAAAATATCTCATTTGCATAAATCACGCTTTGGCTCCCGGTGGAGATTGGTTGAAATAAATAAAATTTGAAAGAATAATTGAGAGGATTAGTGAAGACCGTACAGATCCGTCACAAAGCATAAGCTCCTCTACATGGCGGGTTCTGTGTGACATTTAGGACTCGAACCTAAGATTCTACAACGCCAGCCACGAATTCACGATCATTAATACACTGCTACATAGTACACAAAAGCGTATGGCAATAAAAAGAGGAATAATAGTGTTGAATTAAAAAAAAATAATTTTTCTATTTTCCAAGAATTATGAACAAAGTCATTGTAAAATCATAAACAAAATACAATAAATATTTTTTACGCAGAAAAATTGCTATTAAATATATAATTTTACACACAAAAAATTGCCAATTTATTGCTTTTTTAATTAGGGAATTTGAAGACTACTTTTATAATGTTACGATTCAAAATTTTTGCATTCAAACCCGGAACATGCTTTTTATATTATGAACACAATTTTAACAGGCAACTGTTGTTTTATAGTAACAGCAACATACGACGGTTAGAATAGGTAACAAAATAAATAAATGGAAGGTAAAAAAAATGAGAAATATAAGAATTACTTTCAGCAATATAATTCAATAGTAATTCCGTCTTCAAATTATAAGTCGGTCGGTTGATAATTATATGTATTCAATTAATACATTTACTTTCTTATTTATCATTACAATGGAATAAACAAGGAATATGTATTTATTATTTTAAAACGTTGATCGGCTTTTAAATTCCTTAAAATTCAACCAAATTTCTGGAAAGATATGGAGAAGTAAAGAAAAAATAATGCAGAAGCAATTAATCTCCAATTAGTTTAAAATCCTTACAATAACATATGATATTAAAAAAATTAAATACCAATAATAATAATAATTTTCTGAGGCGGTAACACCAACATTCAAAATTATTCTCTTATGATAGGAAGCTGTTTTATTTGTAAAGTATTTTTGAAAATCATATAAAAAAAGTCTGTTTAAAAAATACCCGATATTGAATTTTCCTGTGCACAGTAGAGATTTTATGACGCCGCCACTGTGCACAGTGGGAGGTGACAGCTTAATGCACATGCTTGAATATTTTCCCCCTTCGTTCCATTGTAACAGTCCTTTCTTGCAGGCAATTGAGTGAGGTGCTATTATATGTGTTCGCTGGATTTTTATTTCTCTAAAGATGACTGCACAACTTGAGCAGAGGTACAGCATCAATTTTTTTGTCAAAAGCTTGGTGATTTGCTAAGTGAAATAATTCTTAAAATTCAGCAAGTGTTTGGAGATGGTGCTATGGGGGTCACACAAATTAAGAAATTAAATTAAGCCGATTCAAAAGTGACCGCACGCCGATAGAAAGTGACCGGCGTTCTGAGATATTACAAATCGCTTGAAATGCAGCTGTTGTTGAAAAGGTGGAAAATCTGATTATGAAAGATCGTCATTTAACCGTACGATAGACTGCTGTACCAGTTGAGATCAGAGCAGGTACTTCGCATGCAATTCTGTGTGATCATGCGCAGAGTGGCTGCAAAATTTGTTCCCAAATTTCTGTCAGTGCAACAGAAAAACTCCGTCTTGTACACAGGACCTACTGGATACCATCAACACTAAAACTGGCTTCTTGCGATTTCTGGCTGTTCCCGAAAAAGAAAATACCATTGAAAGGATCCCGTTTTCAGAGTAGACATGACATAAGGCTGAACGTGACGGTGGAGTTAACCCCCCCCCATTCGAAAAGAATCCTTCCAGGTAGTGGCATAACGGAGAACATTAGGGGCCCCCTGCAAAGTCAGGTTTTGGGGCCCCCAGCCAAATCTTACAAAGGATTGCAAAACCATATATACTTGAAGTCAGTTAGGTTTTGGGCCCCCTAGAACCCTGCCCCCGCCGATGAGGGGGGTGTACCTTACGCCACTGCTTCCAGGAGTGTTTTCGGCAATGAAAAAAATGAAGGGCTAAGTGTGTGAGGACGCAATGGGACTACTTTGAATTTGATTAGGATCCTAATCCCTAAGAGTAACAATGATAATTTTTACAGCCAAAGATCGGATACTCTTTATGAATAGATCACGTAAATGTTGCTTGATAAGTTGGCGCCGGAGGTACCCTAACAAGTGCTGATCTTTCTGGGAAGCCGATCTTTAGCTCCAAACTTTAGTTGGGGGAGTCAGAATCCCAAAATGACGAAAAAAAGCAACGATATCCACCACTCGCAATGATGGTTCAGGGGTTCTGAGAAATCGCGACTGCTCAAAAAAGTAGCACCAGTGGCGAGAAGTAGTGATTATAACAGAGTCTATTTAACATCATGGAACATTTACGTCATAAAAAATTAAGCCCACATTTAAACTGTACAAGTTTTTTCAGTACAAAAATTAAGAAAAAAACCTTTAAAGAAATTTGAAAAATAGGGTTTTGTGTGAACCCTAAAACTAACGGATTATGTTCTGAATAAGGATGTTATTTTTATCTAAATACATGAAATAACGCTCGCCCCATATTTATAGACACAGAGCTCTATTATCCCTACGAAAAATAAAACAGAAGCTAAGGAAAGTGCAAAGATAAATACATTTTATCGAATATTTTTTGGCATTATTTAATCATAAAATAATTGCAGTAGGAAGCCTAAAATATCTCAAAGCCTTTAAAAACGCCAAACATCAATATGGCCCTGTAAAATATGTGCTTCTCGATTTGTGCATGACCGTTCTAGATTTTTCAAATTTCCCATATTTCAGATATTTTGATCAGCTTCCAGGATTCTATGGCAAACACCACAAAAAATACTAAATGAAAAAAAAAACCTATCAAAAACTAAGAGCTTAACTTCAACCTTGTCAATCTTATGTTTAAACTGGTTTTATAACTATGTCTTGTTATATACTTCTATAAATTGTTTAGCTTTACATTACATTTTTGGCAATATTATAAATATATGCGCATGTGCATGCGTGTATAAAATTACTTCCGTGTTACGAATTTTCAAAATAAATGGCATCACAGGCATTCGGGACGATGGAAAGCTGCGGTACTGGAACAAAACCGCAATCCCGGAATCCTCAGGAATTATGCGATCACCGCAGGGGTGTCCCAAAACAGGCTTCGGTATAAGTGCAACAGAAAAGATTGATCACCCCATGATCCGGAATCGTCCCCCATCCAATCGATCATGTGCTTTAATCCTCCAGAACGTTTAAACTTTCCTTTAGAAGACAAGGTGCCATTCTTCTCATTGAAAAACGGCAATTCGTTCTGAGAAAGACGGTATTATTTTCAATAGGTATGGTTTTAGATAATTAAGATTATGACGCAGATTTAAATATTTATCCGTATGCCAGAAGTTATTGATCATGATTATTTATTTTAAATACATAAGAACATAGATATTTCATTGATCAGGGTCGGCAGTTTGCCACCCCGGGCAGAAAGGGAAAATGCCACCCCTCTCTCGAAAGCAAAAAAATTATAATTTCAAAAGATAAACTGCTCACACAGATATACACCGAAAAAACTCGAGTAACTCTTGCGAACAAAAAGACAGCATAACAATATTATATATATATATAATTTTAAGTCAAGTACAAAATAATTCAAAATTAAGGACATAACTACCTGTTATTATTTAAAACGAGTAAAATATAAAAGAAGGAATCATCCATTTCAGCATGCCAATTTCTTCTAATAAAAGTCTACTAATGGTGGAGAGATCATAAAGGTTTATTTTAACATAATAACTACACTCAAGACTAAAATAAAACAACTCCTGTGACACTTTTTCTCCAAAAAGTTCTTATTACCCCTGTCCCCTTTTGGATAGCTGACACCGGACGTCGTATGAGTGAAAGGAATGTCCGTTGTGACCATACTCCGGGATGGCGAGAAAGTTACTAATGAAAAATCTGTAAACTTATCAAATTTCCTGATTGAACATGTACTCCCACCTCAACTTCTTAAGTTTCAATAAAAAAGAAAACTGACATTAAACATATAGAGTACAAAATAAGAAGTAAGATACATTAAATGAAATACCAAATTCATACCCAATAATATTTCAGGAAATATATCAAACTTTTTTGAACAAAAAGAAAATATATTTTTCAAATTTGATCCAAATGCCCCCCTTAGAATTTATCACCTCGGGCAGGAGTCCGGTTTGTCCGGCCCTAGAGCCACCCGTGTACAGACAGTGATTATATACAACATACAACAATGTATACTAAAAAATGGGAATCAAATTAGGAATCGAAGGAAAACTATAAATACAGGTATCTCTAGTATAACAAGGTTAATTCACCCCGTTCTTTCAGGAAACCATGCTATACGCGACTTTTTTTATTTATTTGTTTGAATTATTATTTTATTTATTTATTAAATCAATTACGTATGCGCATTATTTTGTATGATTCATAGGCTGCGAAATTCGGCATCGGTATGAATTTAGAGAGAGAGTTATATATTTACGTTGCACACAAAGCTAAACGAGGGATATTGGCGACGGACCTCGTAATTTTGAGCCATGATCAAGGGACAAGGGTGACATCTGAGTAGCCCCCCCCCCTCTGCAAACTTCCACAGCGAGCCAACGGTAGGACTTTCAGCCTCGACAGATTCAGCGTGCATCGGCTCCTCTGCACGGCGGATCTTCAGTGGCACTATGCTCAAACTCATGATATGACGGCCTAGAGTTCTTGGCCTTGATCACTCGGTTACCGCGGCCACAGTAGGAATTTAGAAGATAAAATTCTTTAGTTCTCGTTTATGGAATCAATGGACTGGAGTTCCTTATCCTGTTTTTTTAACAAATCATGTGTATTGAATTTTTTTTATTTTTCACTGCCTCAGTAAAAATCAGTTCATTTAGAGTACTAAAAAAATAAATGTTGGTGAAATTATTATTCACACAAAAAAGAAAGTCAAGTCGATGCCCAATTGTTAATTCAGTTTTGATATGTCATTCCTTATTTCGAAATGAAATAACAAAACATTTCTTGTTATTGTTGTCGTGTCCTTCCCGCAGGGAAGGAATGAAAGTTGCCAATGCCTGTCAGACACACACAGGTTGGACTTCTTAACGATAGATGCCGACACCACCTCCACAATTTTGGCATGGAACTGAATGGGAGGGAAATATTCTCCAGCCCCCTGCACTCGTGGTTTCTGCTGCGACCACCCACAAGACTTTCGGACCCACTGATTTAACGAGCACGTACTCCGTCTATACTCGGTGGTATTTAGTGGCATCAAACCCAGGCCCTCGGGTCTGGAGTCCGATGCTCTAACCACTAGGCTACCACCAACATTTCTTATCCAGACGAATTCAAATGCTTTGAACATCTCTTTCAAGCTATGCCAAAACTCTCAATTTCTTTTCATTATCGTAAAAGGTATGTGCTAAGGTGTTCACAAATCGAATATGACTATAAGAATTAGTAAAATAACGTACGAAAAATTATTTTCTTGCGTAAAACTTTATTAAATAAACATAGTGAGAGATTACACTTGTTACGTGGGTACATTTATGTAATTTATTTTTTGCATAGATATTTTGTTTTGACGCAGATTCATAGATATAACCATTTCACTGACCCCAAACAGAGTGGTGACACCAATGCAGTCGGTTTTTGCCGCACTGGCTTCCATCAATATCCATTTGATTTAACGTCTTTCTTATCAAATAGAGTAGGAAAAATTATATTTCTTATATGTTGTTGTGTTTCAATGCAACTGTAATATCCTAGCCTTGTCAATTGATGAAACTTGAATGATGTTTAATTGTTTATTTACTCACAAAGACATAGGGCAATCACATACATCAAAAATTTACACTTTTTACGCGTTTCAGGTAATACTGAATTTTCTAAGCTCGTTAACAATTTTAGAGAGAAAAAAATAAATGGGTCAGGATGGCATTCAACACATCTGCCTCCGGCAGATACAAACTGTCATTCAAAGCTCCTTGGTGGAACTCCCAGATATCTCTTCGAGAGATAAACACTAAACTATATCTTCACAAAGCTCGCTGGTGGAGCTTACCGTATTGTCCCCGAAAACCAAATCTCCACATCGCTCTCGTCGAGAGGTAAACACAGACTGTTTGGCATGGCACTCGCGCAGGTGCAGTCCCTAGGATCAGTCCGCGTTGGCACATAGAGTTTCAGAACGGGTCTAGAGTTCGTTACACCACCTGTCTGACGGTGTCAGATCAAAGGTACACGAAATTCTTTGCAGCAAAGGGCTAGAGATTTACGCCTTTCGTTAGATGTAGCTTTGAGCAGCACACGGGCAACAGTACGATTTAATACGGGTCTCGCCACTCCACAATTTTGAGGGAGAACACCCTGGGGTGATCAGGGCCCCTCCCTCTCTTTCTCTTCTACCAAGCCTCACGAGAGGACTTGTGGCTTGACGGCAATTTACACAAAAGCACTATAGATTTACAAGCGTCTATGCCTCCTCCGGGATTCGAGCCCATGCCGAACGGCACGGCATTTAGCGTCGCTAATCACTATACCGGATGGGCGGCATATTTTTATTGCATATTTCATCTAAAGCTTTAACACATCAAAAGTTTTTCTTTGGAAATCTATATGCGTATTTTGAAATTATCTATGATGTTATGACGCCACTGTTACACGATTCTAGGTTTTATTTATCTTCCGAGAAATTATCATGTCGAAAGAAATAATAATTTGCTTTTAAACGTATCAATTTAAAACTATTAAAATTAATTTGGGGTGTGACCTTAAGAGATTATAAATAACTTAATGTGATCAGTGGCACACACTAAGGGGGCGTCCTAGAGGTCCGGACCCCCCCCCCGCAAAGCCCTTGAGTTTTTTTCGATTGATGATAATTCTATATATATAACGTAAAATTCAATTAAGTACTTGTAATTAACAATTTACTTTATTAATTAATACTAATTATTAATTCAATACTTTTTTTTTACTGTTTTTTGTTAATAAAATCGACAAAATCAGAAGAATCAATTGGTGTTGTTTTGAGGATGATACGAGCTGGGGGACTTTCGACCATGGACCCCCTCCCTCCTTCAAAAGTTTTTGTGTGTGCTACTGTGTGCGATATTTCAACTCAAAAAGACTGGCAGTTGGTAGCAAGATTGAAGGGTCGTCTCTGATTTCATGAAACCCATCGTGGTAGTTAAGAGAAACTAGTACGATCTAAATGTTATTGAACTTCAAAATCTTAACGGGGCGTAGTGTGGAAGTCAGTCGATTGAAAAATAAGTTCAGGTCTTATTCACACCTCTTTCACAATTACGTATCCCTTTCCATGAACTCATAATGTAGATCTAGTGAAAAGTCAGAACTGGTTATCAGTCAGTATAACTAAATTAAACTGACGGATAACCCAAATTTAGTTTTTTAACAGTCATTCTCCCAGTCATAACCATTCCACCCATAAAATCCATTATCCAAACCGACCCTCACCCGTGGGAGCCTCCCATCTAAATCGGCCTTTTGTCATCCCGATCCCGTATTGACATGAGAGGAGCGCACACATTCCGGGAAAATCGTCCTCTAGCAAATTAGTCCGGAAAACGGGAATGGGGCGCATCCCTTTGTTTCGGTCATCTTACCAACCGGACAAACACGCACACGTGGCGCCCCTGTTTAATAGCCATCCCTTGCCCCTTCCCTCCTTCTCAGAGGTTTTAATCCCGCGCTGTGCGGGCGACACGCATAATCGAAAATCCTCTGCCAGCAAATTCTCTCGGATTTGTTTGCGCCCTCTTTTATTGCGAGCGGACCCTTTAATATATTCCATCGCGGGGCGAACGATCCTCCGGGGCGGAGAAGGGGTATCGATCTCTTCGCCCCTTCGAGTGGGATGGGTGTGTGGAGAGAGGTGGGGAATGAGGCGATTCCTGATGGCGGCGACTGCCCTTTCCTGATCGTTTGCCCGCGACCGCACGTGGAATTTTTCATTTATTTGCTTCCTCCACTTCTTTTTTCTCCCTTCCCTTCCTTTCTGCGTCTTTTTTTCCCTCTCTTTTCTCCAAGAGGGACCGTTGTCCAAGTGAGGGTTCTTGGGTAAAGGTATGTGCCAAGCGATATTTCCCCATAGATTTTTTTTTATTTTTGAGATGCAAGATTTTTGATTGAAGAAAAAAGTGACAAGATATTTAATGGTTATTTTGTAAAATAAGTCTTTTTATAGACATTAATTAATAATAAAAAAAGATTATCTGAGTAAAATGTTTTATTTTTATTGCTTTTTATAGTACTGACCCGATACTTTTTTATATTCCATCGTAATTCAAAAATGCGCTGGTCTATTGTTTTTTTTTTTTTTTTTTGTGGTAAGAATTCAAAGATCCCTGAATAATTTTTATACAAAAAATCTCAAAATCTCTATATATTTATATTTATTGTCCTTTTATTATTATTATTATTTGTCTCTAAGACTTGAAATACTTTAAAATTTTATTTTATTTATAAATTTTAATTATAATTTTTACAGCTCGGGACAATGCTGTAGATTTCAACATTAAAAAGTAAGAGGGCATGAAAAATGGCTGTTTTGGCAACATATTCAATTTTTTCTTATATTTTAATTTTTTTTTTATCCCCAAGCCCCTTTGCAAGTATAAGCTGCAAAAGTCACGTGATTTAAGCCATGAACTTTTTTTACCTGCGATATACTAGACTAATTACGAGAATTCGGAGGCCTGGTTAAGATATTAAGGATTCTAGACCGAAGTGTAGTCTGGGTTTCGGAACCTTCTAAAAGACTATTTTGGAGAATTTTTGCGTGTACCATTGATTTTTGGTAAATGTGAAGAATTCCATAGAAATTTGATTTTTTTTTTCATGTTTAAATGGTTTTGAGAATTAATACAAAAAGTGATTTAAAAACAATTCCTTGACAAAAAAGGGGGGGGGGCTCTTTTTAATAAATATGATAAAAAGTATTAAAATATGCTCATTTGTTTCAGATTTAAATTTAAATATAAACAAATAAGAAATTGGGGAGAGTAAATCTTAACGTCGCCCAATTCAGTTACTCAAGGGCTTTTGGCGACGTACCTCGTAATTTTGACCCATGGTCAAGTGATGAGGACAATACCTGAGCAGGCACCACCCTCTGCTAACTTCCACACCAAAGGGAGGACTTTAATCCTCAACAGATTTAACACGCATCGCCCCCCACCCCTACACCGTGGGTCTTCAGTGGTATTAGGCTCAAACTCATGACACGCCGGCTGACCACGAGTTCATTACCTTGACCACTAGGTAAAGAAATTCGAATAAAAACAAAAAGCACATAACTACGGCTTCATTCATTTCATTAATATTCAATAACTTTCAAAGCAAGCTATTTTTCTCATATTTTTACAGCATTTTGCGATAATTTATACTTTGACTAACAAAAGTTTTTTCTCTCTCGCTTTAGATCCAATCCTAAAAAGTTTGCACATCAGCTCTTTAAAGAGACAATAGGAAGTATAAGGAATTGAATGCTTTATTCAGAAAAACAAGAGCAATAACTAAACTCCGTTTTGGCCCACGTCTGGTCCTGAAGCAAACTGTTGTCCGGCTGGTCACTGTCTCAAAGAGTTGGCAGATGTCTTCCTATAGGATTGCTTGTTATATATGCTCCAACTGTTGAGGTAGATGGGCGTTACAGAGATGCCTGCTTATCAGAGCCCAAAAGTGGACTGTTGAGGAAAGATCTAGGAATAAGGAAATGTTGGCGAAGCACGAACACAAACAGTAGAAAGGCGTGCCGTGTGTAGCCGAGCATTATCCGTTGAAATGTATGCCCGAGTTCATGAAAGGCCACAGAGTTTAACGCTGTATAAGTGGCTCAGACGGTATAGTGGTTAATGACGCTGACTGCTGTGCCGTAAGTCCTGGGTTCGAATCCTGGAGAAGGCATGGATGTTTGTAATTTCCAGTGCCTGAGCATTATGGGGCACTCTAAATATTCGTCAAGCCGAAAGTTCTCCCGAGAGGTTGGTGGAAAGAGAAGAGAGGTGGGTGGCTTCCTGACCTCCATCCCCAGGTTATTCTTTCTCAAAATTAGGGTGGGATGGAGCCAAAATGCACAAACGTACTGACACCTGCATGGTGCTCAAAGCTGCGCCTAACGACAGACGTAAACTAGCCCTTTATCATGATGAATTTCGTAGGCCTCGATCTGACACCGTCGATTGGGTGGCATTAGAAAGAACAACAACAACATATTTTGTAAGAATGAAATGAAACATAACAAATGAAATGTTATTCCACTCCATAACTACTGGTTTTCCAGCTGGTTGTGAGATTCCACATCGAATGCTATTGGTACCAGTGGCGCACACAAGGCGGGTGTCCTGGGGGTCCGGACACCCCTCAAAGCCCTTGAGTTTTTTTTTGACTGATGATAATCCTATATATATATATGACGTAAAATTTAATTAAGTACTCGTAATTAGCAATTTATTGTATTAATTGATGCTAATTATTAATTCAATACTTTATTTTTTAATGTTTTTTGTTAACAAAATCAGAAGAATCAATTGGTGTTGTCTTGAGATATGATACGAGTTGGGGGACTTTCGACCATGGACTTTCGACCCCCCTTGAAAATTTTTTATGTGCGCTACTGATTGGTACCATTGCAAATGCGCTTAGTGATGTGGAACAGGGGGCAGTCGACGCAATGGCCCTTTGTGACCTCAACCCTCGTTCGCAGAATCACCAATCGATCAAAATTCGACATTTTAGGTCGTAGTTGTGATTTATTCTATCAGATAGAGAAGTAACAGTTGATATTTCCTAACTTTTTAATGGAGCTTTTTATTGTTATTTTAATTTAGATCTTACTGTATGTGCTGATTCAATTATTAAAAGTTTAAAAAAATGTATATCCATCTGAGAGACGGCAGTATTGTTGTGGATATAACATAGGAGACCTAAGAAATGCGGAACAAATTTAGGTGATTTTTCATGTTTAGATATGTACCGAATCGCTCAATATCTTGTTCATTATATTTTTAGGTTTAACAGACTGGTAACAGCAAATTTATTTTAAAAAACAAAAACAAAAAAAGAGATTAGCTGTGATTTTTTTTTTACATGCGATAGATCATCAACACATATTTGAAAAAATTCTAATGTACTTTCAAAATCAGCCCGTAAACCATATCACAGATTTTGTTGCCAGAAATTTCTATGTATAGACTTGAAAAAATTAAAAAATTTCGATGGTTGAGTATATTTTGTGTCATATCATAGGTATGAGTAGAAAGTTATTAATATACATACAAAAAATTGATGAAACTGCGTAAGTTTTAGTAATTTTGTGATCCACTCACTTATAATATTGGTTCTAATTGTTGTTCCTGATTAAGTATAAATCGCTATGTTCTGGAGTTACATATATTCACCCTGAAAGGAGTAAATTTACTAAGAAATCTATTACACGTCTGGTCTTCATTTTACATAGAGGAAGAATTTTTCTGATCTTTGGAACGCAAAGGTTGAGGGCTATTTATTTATATAAATATGAATACAAATAAAATGAGTAAATTTAAATATCATTCGAAAATCATTTCCAAAGAAATAAAATATTAAAAGTTGTATGCTATTTATTTTTTTTATGCTTCGGTATATGTACTTCTTGTTTTTAAAATTTCATGAAAAATACACTGCAGTTCCCTTGTGACATTAAATAAAATAAATAAGTAAAATTTCAAAATTTAATGATAGACTTTACTTTTTTCCTTGCTAAAATTTAATATCGTGGTTTAGTAAATTTATCCGATTGTATATCTATGATTCATTAAATTTATTTCTCTCTCTTTGCCTGCGGTGCCAAGGGACTGGGTTCGAATCCCGGATAAGGCATGGATGTTTGTGTCGTAATCCTTCCTTCTTTCCTTTGTGTTGTAAGCCCCTGTGTGGAGCACGGGGTTCATAAATGTTCTAAAAAAATGCTTGTCGATTGATCATTGCACCTGTTAATCAAAATTTATAATGATACACTAAAAAAATTCTATTTCCATTCGATTTGATATAGATTTGCGTTTAATGTAGATTTGGATCTAATATAGATCTTTTTTTAATACAGATTTGGATAATTTCTCAGAAAACATCAACATTAGCAAAAACTTACTTTGATTGTTTTGTGTGTTTCCTCAGTGCTGCATAATTTAAAATACAAAGTAATTACAATTCAAGAAAATACAAACAAATTTTAAAACCCCTTATTAAACTGATGTTAAACTGTAAATGATGACAAGAAGTATAAGTTTTTGTTATTTAATATAAATTATTGTAACTAATCAATGGGGAGAGCTTTTTTATGTAAAAAAAAGAAAGAAAAAATATACACAGCATAATAAAAAAAACGGGAAAAAAAAATGTGGGAGGGAGAAATGAAAGACCATCCTTTTGTAAGTGTTTAGATAACGCTCATTCATCTCAACAACCTAATAGCTGTTAATCACAAAAATAAAAAAATTGTATATAATACTAAACTCCGATTATTTAATGAAGGATTGACTCTTAAATAATACTTCGTTAAAGAGTATGAACGGCGTCCTACGAAATGAAAGCTCTTATTTCCTATACAATGATTGACTTCTTTTCAGTCAATCGAAAAGTTTGAAATCAATCAACGAAAAGTGGTACAGTTTCCTCTTCCATTAATTATAAAGAGTTACTGACTCTTTATAATTAATAGCTCGTGACTCCCTTCCAGCTAGTGACAGAGTTCAGAGTGAATTCATCTAAATATATTGAAGTAATTCATCCATTTTCTAAAGTCATTTCCTATTCAAAGATTATAAAATAACACGTTTTAAAAAGACATTATTTTATTTGTTTTAAAGGATTTTATTAGGCTGTATTGCTTTTCAGTCGGTCGTTGATAATCAATCAATTACTCTGAGAACAGTTACAGTTTTGCTGTTAATTTTGCGAGTAACTTGCATTATCAAATAACTGAATAATTTATCGAACAATGTATCAGGATAGTTCATTCAAATAATTCACACAGCTTGGAAATTAAAATTAAAAATGTACTGGAATTTTTTTTTTTTTACTAAGCTCTGTCAAACATATAAGAATGGTGATATTTAAGATTTTTTGCTGGCTACGATCGGGGTAATACATAACTGTTATTTAAAATGTTTCTCTTTTAAATCCTATAATCAACTTTATTTTCCTTTCTCTTAATTATTATATAATAAAGTAGATTGCAGACATATGGAGAGAAAAAAACTATTAATCGAGACCTACTTATGCGGATCAGTGCTTCTCAAACTTTCCATGTTAGTGACCCCATTTTCAGTCATCATTTTCATCGTGCCCCCCTCATACAACAATAATGTATTGAATGCAATAATGATGTACTTCGACGTGCTAAAGCTACAAAGCGACTTAAATATTATAAACTGCACATAATATCAATATATGTATTATACTCTGTATATGACAAGCCCGTGGAAGTCACTAGTAATTATTAAACTTGATTTTAATTTAGTATTGATAAATCAATTATAAAATACTTTTTGCTGCACTGATACATTTATAAGTATATTATATCAGTGTGAATATGTATTTTATTTTTTATCATGTCAGAATGTATATTGCTTTGCTGCCTTTCGGTAAATTAATAATTATTTTAAATCTTTTATTTTGGACTTTTTGATATGCTCACGCCCCCCACGTAGGGTTATCATGACCCCCCAAGGGGGGCACTCCCCACAGTTTGAGAAACTCTGTTGTATAGTATAAATAACCAAGGGTTACGTTTTCCGATAAATGAGTACCTTGTAGAGTGTAATAAATGAACAGTTCATAACCCAGCTCTCTCTCCCCGCTACATTGAATCAGCCTGTTTGAGTTTTTTTCCGTCTTCCGCCCTGTTGCGTCCTGTTTTTTCGCCAGTAGGATTTTTTTTAAAAAAAAACATTTAATACCAAAGAAGCTGTTAAATATAACTGAGGGTTTTTTTTTTGTAACTAGTTAGTATGTTACATAGAGTTTAGTATGTCTCCTCATTACAAAAAATATCAAAAAGGATCAAAATGCCTGTTTCACTTTAACAAAAATTCTAATACCTAAACTTCATTCTCCATGTGGCAATACTTAACTTTTGAAGTAGCCTCTTCCTGCCCTATTTCCTGACTTACAGACGCCTGTTTTTCCGAACACTCAATAGACGAGATATAGTCCCTTAGTGGCGGATTACTCTGAAGTGACGCTCCTATCCGATAGAATAGAACCCATGACCTTCGGTTCCGTAAGCACGTAACACACCGCTAGACCAAAATGATCACTTCAGTCTGGAGGCTGTTACTGGCTTATATAGATGATACCGCTACACACTCCCCTACAAGTGAGTCGGTGGATAGGCGAACGAATGATACAATTGGTAAGTCGATCATGTGCGTGAGCAGTTGCTGTAATTCGAGGAGTTTCGTCATTTGAGTCGGACGATTTTGCTGTGTCAAGTAAGTCTGACGAGTTTCTTTTGCAGCACCAAGTGAGTCTGGTGAGTTTTTGGTTGCTCTTTTTGTGAGTAGATGGCGCCACGACAGTTCAGAGTGTTGCCTTTTCTGAATTCAGCCAGGGTCACCAATGAAGGAGGATAGAACTCAGTACCCTTGGATCCGTAAGCACGTACCATAACGCTGGACCAAAATGATCACTTCAGTCTGGAGGCTGTTACTGGCATATAAAGATGATACCGCTACAACTCTATCTTATTGACGTATCAATATATGAATATCAATATATATCAATTTGAATAGAGTGTACTGGCTCCAAAGGTAACACACTCGGCGAAAGTATGACAGGACGAATTGTGGCCTCCAGATGTTGGACACAAGCCTTTGTCGAGGGAGAGTTCAGAAGAGAGGGCCATTGTTTGTCCGCACCAGTGGAGTGTGAATGAAGTCGGGGCTCTGCGAGCAAAACATTAGTTACCCGCCAATGAGAGGTTACGCAGGGGCGTGTAGGTGATCCGTCCCTGGAGTTTAAAAGGGTCGATTCGGAATTAAAAGGGGGGGGGTCTTTTCACGTTTCTTGATCTCGATGGACTGAAAGGTTGGGCACCCACAGGACCGAAAACTCTCTTCTCTCGCTTTTCTTGTCTTGACGGACAAAAGAATTTATCAGATATTCTGGTGAATTGCGGGGCGAGCATCCTCAGGACCAACAGACTGACATACTGGACTTTTGAATCTCAATAACCGGGGAATGAAAGCGGATAATGTAACAGGCGCAATGGTTGTTTGTCAGGCCCGGACTGACTATTGAACATGACTTTATTTTTTTCTTCCCTGCGGACTACTGAAGGCTTTAATATTACAACATTGTAAAATAGATAATAATTATTTAACCCAGAAATAAAGTGTTTTTTAACATTAGCCGTATGACCGTTAACGCAACCCTGTAACGACTTTACACCGGTAACCAAATGATGCTTCCTCCATTTAACAGTTTGAAATAGATCGCCTCAATATGGAATAAATAAATCAGTAAAATTTCCTACTCGACCGTTTACTGCATATATATAGTAAGAAAAGTTGAGAGATCACATTTCTAACAGTTCTTAAGCAGCTTCTTAGCGACCATTTGTTCGTAACGATATTTTTTTTTACCGTAAAATCCGGCACATAGCGCGTACTTTTTACACAAAAAATAAGATCCAAATTTATGGGCGCGCGTTATATGCCGGATATAAAAATGACAAGATAAAAAAGAAACAAAGATGAGCATAGAAAAAAAAATTAAACTTCTACATATATCGAAATACTGTCTCTTTAAAAGAAATGATATTCCTTATGAACTTTAAGGATTGTAGTTATTTTTTTTTCTAAACTTGAAGTAATACCTCTTATAAATGACTTCAAAACATAAGAGCACAAAACATAAGAACCGTACATTTCAGATTGTTTCGTAAAGAAAGGGGTGCGCGTTATACGGCGAATAAACCTAAAAACTAAAAATTAACGTTTGCAAGTATAGGTGCGCATTATACGCCAGATTTTACGGTAATTATATTCATCGAATTTTTTTCTTTTAGACAGCTAAGAATGAAAGCTTTTCAAAAAAAGCATTCCAAATTGCCTATAAAAAACGTTTTCATACGACAAAAATAAAATGGGAAAAAAGGGAAGAATCGATTCATGAGACAACGTTTCATAAATCCAAGAACAAGTATTCCTTTGGAGCTACACCCCTGAATCCGGTTAAGACACTCTCCAAATCGCAAGATCCGAAACAAATAGCCATTCTTCTCCTTCTCACAGAAAAGGTGTGTGATAGAAAATCTCAATTCATCTCACAAGTGCCTAGTCTGTCCATCACCGTTGACCCATCCCCGAAGATTTTTCGGCGTGGGAGAGAATACCAACCGTCTTTTTTCTCTCCCAAAGAAAAAAATAAAACCAGAACCGAAACCAAGAAATAAAAGGGAGGGTTGGGTAAAAGCTTCGAGATTGGAGACCCACCCTAGAGTAGAAGAGGTAAGGCAGGGAGGACGAGTAGACAAGAAATCGATGGGAGGACGTTAATCCGGTGGCGCGCGGCTAAACCCTTCGGGGAGATCTCTCGGGAGGGAGGAGAATGAATGACCTCCCTCCCCCCATGGTTCCGGGCGATCGTTTTTCCCGCCGTATTCGGGGTTTCCGGTAGAAGTGGGGAGTGGGAGGAGCGCTTACCGAGTTACCCTTTAATTTTATTCCGCGTCCTCCTGCTAATTCGTTTCATCACCTAAAGTGGTGCTTGCCGCTTTTTGAGATGGGACAGGAATAAATTACTTTACCATGGGAAGGGAGTCGGATAATTAGAGTTTTGCGTCGAGAGCTGCTTTCTCTCTCTCCCCCCTCTTTTTTTCCGTAAAAAAATGGTGAGTGGTGTGTTGGGGAAACTGGCAAACACACACGTTTGTAATAATGACGGCAAGGAGAACGCATTTTCCGAAAATTTAATTTTCATTTAAAATTACGGCCCAGCACTTTAATTTATCATTTTTGGGAGTAAAAAAGAATAAATAGGTGCGAGAGAATGATCAAATGTGTGTATGTGTGTGCGTGTGTAAATGACGTTTTGAAGGAAATTCTGCTATTTTCGTAGTTCCTTGCTATATCTACAAACACATGGATGAAAACAATCAGTACACGAAAGACAGATAATGTCAATTGAAATGTTATCATCATTTGAATATAGTATTTCTCAAACTACACATTTTGTTACCAATGCTAAAAAATCATTTATTTACGTTCTATGTAACGAATTACACACAGTCGAGATACATGAAATATCACATGTTTTTATAGTTATAAATACGCATATACTTGTAATTAACAATTTATTTTATTAATTAAGGCCAATTATTTATTCAATAATTTATTTTTTCCTGTTTTTTGTTAACAAAATCAGAAGAATCAATTGGTGTTGTCTTGAGGTATGATACGAGTAGGGGGAATTTCAAACATGCCCCCCCCCCGGAAAATTTTTTGTTGTCACTATGTGTTGTTAAAATACTTTTACTAAGTAATAAACGGATTATATACTGGTGGTTGTAACGTTTAGGACAAATAAAGGTAGCGTGCTGCTGGTTAAATAAAATATGAAGTTTAATTACGTCACAGCTATTTTTACAGATTTAGATTGAAGTTATTAACTTAGTACTTAGATTATTAGAGTCCAGTTCTATTGATTTGTGAGGGAGGAGTTTTGTTGACGTCTCTTCTCAGCAAAGTTTTCACTGGATCTTTTCTTTCTCTCTGAGACCTCTCTAGGGTTCGGGGTTGACAGCCGTCGGCGTCTTTAGCTTCTAGTTACATCCGATCGTGGGCGGAGTGGGTTACTTGTGGTGTCAAAGGTTGCTGAAGCAATCCAAGACAAAACCGCGCTATATACACTCATGTCCATAAATTAAGGATAATGAAGTTCAGGCAAAGAAAGAGACAGAAGCAAAACAAATTTGACTTATTTGTAAAGTCTATTTATTAAACAAAAGGTAAAGAGCAAAAAAGATGCTATATGTTTGACATAATTAATAAAAATTGCGATTTTTACTCCCTGGAGCAAATTTCAAAAAAGAACCTATTTACAAAAACAGTATAACATGGTTAGTATGATGGTTAATACGAGTATGTCTCCCGGCGATGCAATACGGGCCTTACAACGCCTACGCATGCTGAGTATCAAATTATCAATCTGATCTTGGGAAATATTACACCACTCATCAAGCAATGCCCTCCGAAGTTCTGGCAGACAGGTGGGAGGGGGTTGACGGGCTGCAATTCGTCGGCCAAGCATATCCCACACATGCTCTATTGGATTCAAGTCCGGTGAGTATGCTGGCCAATCCATACGGGTGATATCCTCCGATTGAAAGCATTCGTCTACAATGTTTGCACGGTGAGGACGGGCGTTGTCATCCATAAACAGAAATTCAGCACCCATGGCGCCCCGAAACAAACGTACATGTTGTTCCAGAATGACATCCCGATAGATGTGGCCTGTCATCGTTACACTCTGAACATGCAGGTCAGTTCTGGAACCAAGAATAATTCCTCCCCAAACGAGCCATCCTGCACCACCGTAACGGTGTCGTTCAATGGTGTTCTCTTGGTGGTAACGGGTACCTGGCGCTCTCCATATGAAAGTCCGGCGAGAATCAGACTGCAAACTAAACCTGAACTCGTCGGAAAACATCACACAAGACCACTGTTGCGGTGTCCACAATGCATGCTCTCTACTCCAGATTAATCGCAGGCGACAGTGAGTTGCGGTAAGGGGAACACATCTGACAGGCCTACGAGCATATAGACCAATGTACCCTAAGCGTCTGTACACGGTCTGCCTTGAAACTGTCGTACCAGTAGCTGAAGAGAGCTGACGAGATAGGTCTGATGCTGTGCTCCGTCTGTTTCTTTTGGCAGTAACTGCCAAATACCGGTCCTTATTCGGCGTTGTAACTCGGGGGCGACCTGTGCGGTAACATCTACTCACATTACCATCATCTTGGAATCGTTGCCAAAGCCTGGAGATGACACTCTGGGCGATTCCAAGTTCCTCGGATACTTCCAGCTGGGTACGTCCACATTCCAGTCGTCCGATAATTCTACCACATAAAAAATCATCCAAATGCTTCCTTTGTGCCATAACTATGCGGTTATTGCACTGAAAGGCTTTTAAAGCGCTTGTGAACAATTTTACTTCTTTGCCACCATTCCTTATATACCCCTCTCTTACACTCTCGTCATTGTGACGTACTATCCGCGCCATCTGGTGGTTTCCTGTAATTTGCATATTCTTCCTCAAGATGTGTGTGATAATTCTACAGGTGAAATTTTTAGTTTAGAGTTCAATTTCTGTGTGATTCTGAATTATACTTAATTTATGGACATGAGTGTATTTAAGAGTGCAGGTGTCTTACACGTGTGGTGATCAATTCCACTAAGAAGCCGATTCAGCTGTGTGGCAGGAACATCACAGTGGCTTCCAGGCACTACTTTTTGACTGATTTTATATTTTGAAAAAATAAAACCTGTTCATTTTTATCAGTAAACATTTCATTCGTTATAAAATAACATTCAATAGTTACAAATTGCATTCCAAAACTTTGTACAGTTATAAGTATGTAGCTTGATATGCACAAGAAGGATGTATTTAACTATTTTGCACACACTCAAACTCAAATAATTCAGTTTAATCCGATTAGAAAATGCTTATGGACATTTCTGCCATTTAAAACTCATTCTTTAGAAACGAACTAGGTATTCAGCTCATGTTTTGTTTTAGAATATAAAAGTATCTTGTACCGTGAAAGTCAAAAAGTAAAGGGACTTTTGCAATTTCTCTTTCCATGATTTGGCAACAGCGCTAGTATCCAGCACTGAATGAAGGGTAGTCGGCAACACTTCTGTACAATGTGTCACTTGTCTTCCCTCATAGTCATTAAGGTGTGGCAGACCATTCAACATGGCACCAGGGGACGTCTTAAGGCATGGGTCAAGTGGGTGCGGGACCAGGGTATCATCTCTTTCTCAACTCAACCTTAATAAGATGACGAATTCGAATAATTTCAATGCTCAAATTTTATTTCCGGTTGTATTCTTTGAAAAACTGGTAATTTCGGAATCAACTGGCTACGTGTGATGACCGTCCTCCATGTATAGGTCAAGGCCTATGACCCTACACCATCGTTACTTATTCAATGAAAAGGCGTTAGTCGCTCCAGCCAGTTTGTATGATTGTAAGTCATGCCCATTTATTTGTTTCGGGTTATTGTTTATACGAGTTTTTGACAACGTATGTTGTACACTGCCTACTTTTAAGGGTCATAGGTAGGGCCTACATTTGTGTAGGAGCCCAGAGCCTACTTTTGGGTAAGGGCCCAGGGTCTACTTTTCCGTAAGGACCCATGGCCTATTTTGTGTTGGGCCCAGGGCCTCAGGAAGTCTTAAGACATCGCTGCATGGCACCAGTATTGTCAATCTGCATCAAAAAGGACAGTGATTTTCTTTTTGCTTACGGAAGATATGAAAACTGCGGAAATTATTAGTCGCATGCAAGCGCAGTATTGTGACACCTGTTTATCGCGAAGCAAGATTTAACAATGGACAGAGCTCTTCAAACAGGGAAAAACTTCTTTATGTGACGACGAAAGATAAGATCGAGCAGTTCATCGGCTTCAATCACTGAAGACAATGTGCAAGTCATTGAGGGTATTGTGATGAAAGGCGTGGCTAGAATCCAGCGAAGGTATCCCACCCTCCGCAAACAAAAAGAGCGAATCACTACCTACCTATCCTCCTTGATGCAGGTCGACAATGGAGCTGCTATGTTGAACGGGCTGTTACACCCTGTAATGACTTCGTACAGCTAAACTAAGGAATATTTAATTTTAAATTTCTTGAAATATTGATCAGTAAAATATACCTGTAAACAGCGTCTACAGTTTATTAGTCTATTTTAGCTTTCAGGAAGCGTCGTCACTGTTAATTCCACGCCGATCTTCGTTCAGACCGTCGCTCGCCCTATCTCCTCCTTCGTTGTCGCTTCCTAGAGGCCACCCTCGGTTCTCTCTCGCTCTCCTTTTTAACTCCGGGATCTCCTCGTTTATCTCTCTGCACTCTCTTTCATCTTTTGTCTCTCGGCCCCTCAGAGCGTGGGATCTTTCACTGCTCATAATGGGACTATTTTACAAACTCACTGTCGTCTTGGATGAGCGGGAAACAGAAGACCAACTCAGGTGAAAGGCCCTTCTAGTCCTGGACATTAAGGGAGAGGCCGTGGGAACACGAGTCAGAATTCTTGACCACCCATTTAAGCATATTTTCCCCAGCAATTAGGGAAAGGGAGCAAACCTTTCACCGTTTGTCCGTGTACTTTCCCAGCAATTAGAGAAAAGAGAAAGGGTACGTCACAACCCCAATGATTATGAGGGAAGACGAGTGACACGTTGTATAGGAGTGTCGTCGACTACCCTTTGCAACGTTTTCCTGTCACACAGCTGAAAACTCGGCTTCTTTTTGTGGATAGGATAACCGCGTTCCTATGCACACGTGCGCCCCTAAATATTTGGAGGTTCTGTCATCACCCCGGCAACGTTTGATTCCGTGAGAAACTTCACCCACCCACGAACCGAATATAACTCAAGAATATAGGAAGACCGCCCTTCCATCCGAAGAGCCTAGAGCAGGGGCAGAAGTACGTTGGAAAACTTCGAACAGAACAGATGTAATCTCCTCCATCCCAAACAACAGAATTTGAACTCTGATGAAATAACCAAGCTTTTTAATAACTTCAATGTATATACTGTAATTAATAGCTATGACGCAATATCACGCTACCCTCATTTTTTTTCAAACGTCGCACCCTCATTCAGCGCTGTTCCCAAACCTTGGAAAGATAAATTGCAAAATTCCTTTTACTTTTTTTTATTTTCCTCATATTTTTTTCATGTTATAATTTATTTCCTAAATTTCATTGTCAGTTTTGTTTTGATAATATCGGTAAAGAATAATAGTGGAATTCTCATGATCATAGCAGAAAAAACAGCATACATATTTCAAGCAAAGTGAAGCTTTTTCATGTTCGTTTCTCCCCGCATACATGGATACTTCGCCTACAACAAGAAATACAACTACGGTTTTCTCATGGAAAAACTTGCGCGTGCGCACCTCACCCTTATATATATTGGCATTTACTTGCTCTCCATGATACGACGGATCCAATTCAATTTAATCACTTCAATCTATCGGCATTACATATTTCACAATTCGAATATGTTCCGTATATTTTTGTTTGTTACTGCATATGCACAAACACAAAGCTGTTTTTAAATTATTCCCTTCATATAATTTATATTTATATAAATTAATCTGTTTCATCTTCAGTCATTTACAAGGATCACACTACAATTGCGCTAAAAGGTATTTTTTTTTTTTTATTATGGTTTTAATTTCCTGATTAGTAAATGCGCTTTTATGAATAAAAAATGAAGTGATTTTTTTTTTCACAATCGTTCAAAAGGCGTATGATATATAAATCATGACTAATTTTTTTTTTGTTTATACATAAGTATTATTTCTCAACATAAATTTCTCTAAAAAGCTTAATGTGCCCATGGACACATTTTTATACTAAAAATTTGACCATGAACCCCAATTGAATTAACTCTCATTTCAATCCATAATAGAAAACTACAAACTATTTACTAATTTCAGGACAGCAAGGAAAAGATGAAAATGATATTGATAAGCATATATAAGTCTATTTTATGAATGAACTTTAGCATAAATATAACTATGGTTAATGCATGTATTTAAATAAATAAGATTAAATTAAAAAAAAGCGAAACGAGCCTTACAGTAGTCGCATATGATGTATAACTTCTGACATGTTATCGTGGTAAATACGCAATAGTAATTTTAATCCTGAAAAAATGCATCGGGTATGATTGGAAATAATTTTCTATCGAATAAATATATCTTTAATGAAAATTTTATTTAATTAATACTAGGAGTAATGCAATTTTTTGTCAAAAATATTTATTCTTGTTCAATTTGGGGAAGAGCGGAGACAATAGATTTATGAAAACTGAAATATGACACATATACTTGTGATTTCAAAGTATTTTAAAAATCGTTGAAAAGCAGCGTTAATAACAGTACCACTGTTAGTTATCGAAACATTTCGATTTGTGTTCATGTCGAGCTTGAGTTCATCTTTGAGAAAAACTATGAGGGGCTCAGCTTCTGGAAAACTGAAATTAACGTTAAAATCACCATTCAAAATCATGGGAAGCGAGTGCGTTTTTTTTAAAAAAGAGCAGAACCACCTTCGGTATACAGTAAATGTACAAAATCCAGGAAATCTTTAATTTTTTTTTAACTGTTTGATTCGGAAAAATGTATGCGACCACCGAAATGACTGTTTGTCCATTTTCAAATAAGCATTTTGCCGCACATATGTCCCCAATATATTGAGTAACAATACCCAGTCCACTTGTTTGACGATCAATAATGTCCATATATTATTTACTCGTATTTTTTTAAGAATGATGATCTTTGTCAGACGCTTAACAGTAAACATAGTTTACTGTTTAATATAGTTTACACATATAACATATTAATATAGTTTATACAAATATAAATATAACTTCAGATTTCATACACAACGAGCCCTGACACTTTGACAATTGAGCGTAAGAATCGCAAGTTTGTTCTGGATGAAGTCTTATATAATAAGACTTGCTGGTATGTACGAAGTGGATTTAGATTCAAGTATAAACGAAACCGAGTTTTTGAATTCCAATCTTTTCAAATGCTAAATTTAACAATATAAAACAAATACCTTGCGGCTTGATTGCTACTAAAGTTAAACCCCGATACGAGGGTAGCGAAGAGACACCATCAAGCGCATGTTTAAAAATTAGAAATATTAGAGAAAATCACAAAAATACCCGTTTACTCTTAATTAGTTATTTTTTTTAATCGAGAAATCTTTTTTAATCACAATTTAAAATATTATATTGACAGCGACAGGAATTAACCTCAAAGTATGAAACTGATACGCATTAAAATATTTATTCAAATAATTCCATATTACTTTCTCGTATTTTTTTTAAGGATGATGAACTTTGTCAGACGCTTAACAGGAAATATAATTATTAATATATATAGTTTACACATATATAAATATATCCTCAGATTTCACACACAATGAGCCCTGACACTTTGACAATTGAGTGTAAGGATTGCAAGTTTATCCTGAATGAAATCTAATAAAACTTGCTGGTATGAGAGAAGTGGATTTAAAGTCCTGAAAACGAAATCCAGTTTTTGAATTCGAATCTTTTGAAAAGCTACATTCAGCAATATAAAAAAGTTGCCGGCTTAATGGTTACTAGAGTTGAACCTCAAAGCGAGGCTAGCGAAGAGACACCACCAAGCGCGCTGATTGGTCAAATCAAATAGCGCGCTCTTCCCCGGCTTGATGGCTAGTAGAGTTGGACCCCGTGCGAGGGTAACGAAGAGACACCACCAAGCGCGCTTATTGGTCAAATCAAACAGCGCGCGCTTCCCCGACTTCCTGTTACGCATTTCCGTTCCTTTTCACGAAATCACTCCAACAAATATCCAGCAACCGAGAGTAAAGATGTTACACATCAAAAATACTCACGTAACGTACTTTATCTTCTTAACAATCCGAAGAATTAATTATACTGCTTTTTCGGTTCACAACCAAGGAAAATTTGTTGCATTCACTTCACGTCTCTCGACTCTTTTACACTGCCATATTTTAGACAAATTATCGTACGTACCCAGGAATTAATGGGTTGCATGTAGCACGGGCTACTTGGACCCGGGCCTCGGCTATAATGGGGGCCTCGTCTCGTTCTTGACTCAGCCTTAATAAGATCACAATTCGAATAATTTCAACGATCAAATGTTATTTTCTGCTGTATTATCCGAAAAACCGGCAATTTCGGTCGATATGTCAACTGGTTACATGTGAGGACTCTCGTCCATGTATAGGCCTAGACCTACCACCATACACCTTCATTACTCATTCAGTCAAAAGGAGGCAATCGGTCGAACCAGTTTGTGTGATTGTAAGTCATGCACATTTATTTGTTTCGTCTTAATAGTCGTATGAGTATTTGACAACGCATGCTACGTACTGTCTACTTTTAAGGGACATAAGTTAGCCCTCCATTAGAGTATGGACCCAGAGCTTACTTTTGCGCAGGGGTCCAGGGTCTCAAGAAGTCTTAAGACGTCCTTGCATGTAACGGCGATATTCTGTTCCTATTTAAACCTCATCAGCCAGGAGGTGGGCATTATGTCAATCGCGATCGACCAGTGGAACGCCAAGACATTTTGGGGTGACCGCCATTACTAATACCTAAGATGTGCATACTAAAAAAACGTATTTGTGGCACACTGGCCAACTAATCTGGAGACTGGGTGGACCGCAACACCTGGAAAAAGTTAGAAGTAGCCTGTACCCAGGAAAAGTCTGCCCAACCCTGTCATAGACGGCCGCATCTGCGATTGGCCCTACTTTTTCACCGCGCATCGATTGTCATTACTTTCATTTTGTAACTATAATATTTTCTATAAATATATTTTAACACTTAAAAATCCTAATCACATTATTTTACTTTTTATATTAATGGAAATGGGCCACAAATATTTTCCTTTGTAATCAAACCATTCGCAAATCCCCTAAAGTCACACATCCCAAATTAATTTTAATTCGCCACGAACCCCCTCAGCAGTCACAAGGATCGCCAAGGACTTATGGGAACCACTTTCGGAACCTATGATATAATGGCTAATCTTATTTCACTTTAAATATTATGTTTTTCTGTTGTGATTGTTCTATTCACATTAATTTTAAATTTTTTTCTATAATTTAAATGCAGAAATCCTAAATTATTTCGTCGTTCTCTTTCCTCGCGAAGGAGTTTAGTTTTAGATTAGCGAGGTTTAGTTTTTCAATTCAATCACCACAGATTACTAATAAGTTTCAATGGAGTCTTTCTCAAGATTACGAATGACCCAAAACGTTTTCCAAGCGTCAAACAGTTTTTCTTAACCTTGTTCTATATGTTACTTCGATGTTCATTGATGAAACTTAGGTTATTATTTGTATGACTAGCTAATGAGTGAGTAAGTCTTTTATTAACGTTACATGAAAAAGCAACATGAGAGCTTTGGACAAAGAACTCGTAATTTTGAGCCTCAGTCGAGTAACGCGCACGACACCTGAGTCAGCATCCTCCTTTCCAATTATTAAATTACGCTAATGGCACTTTGTGCCTCGACAGATTCAACAAGCATCAGTCCCTCTTCACGGCAGGTCATCAGTGGCACTAGAGCTCGAACATATGACTCGATTTCGTGACTGTAATCATTAGACTACCGTGGCCACATATGGCTAATTAGACTATAGCTTATGGACCAGCAAATTATTTTCTGTTGCTGTTGCTAAAGCCACATGTCTGATGGTGTCAGATCGAGGCCCACGAGGTTCATTGCGACGAAGGGCTGGATGTACACCTTTCGTTATCCGTAGCTTTGTGCACCATGCAGGTGACAGCACATTATCAAAGTATTTTCTTGTTTAATAGTCTGTAATCAGGGATGTCTTAAGACTTCTTGAGGCCCCAGGTCCTTACTCAAAAGTAGGCCCTTTACGAATGTAAAGGGCCTATACTTTACATTCGTAAGGGAGGAGGTCATGCCTCCTATGACCCTTAAAAGTAGACAGTACATAGTATACGTTGTCAAATACTCGTAGTATGAGTCTCGTACAAGCAATAACCCGAAACAAATAAATGTGCATGGCTAACATTCGCACAAACCGGCTCGACCGACTGTCTCCTTTTGACTGAATGAGTAATGATGATGTATGGTGGGAGGCCTAGGCCTGATGGTCATCACATATAGCAAGCTGACATATAGTCCGAAATTCCCATTGTTTTGGAGAATATAACTGGAAATAACATTTGTGTGTGTGACCGTTGAAATTATTCGAATTATGATCTTATTAAGACTGAGTCGAGAACAAGGTCCCATTTCGGCCAAGGCCCAGTTTATCCATGCCTTAAGTCGTCCCTGTCTGTAATAAGCACAAATTTTTAAAAAAAATACTAGAAAATAACTTATATTCCTATCTTGTTTAATCCCGTTTCGAATTCCGAGTTTGGAAAAATTCGTTGATAAAAGCGCGAAAAGTTTGCTCACACACTTTCGTTTCATCCATCCTTATCGCGTGCAGATTGCAGCCACACATCACTCCATCGATGTTCGAGCGCTACTTTGTTTTATTCAACCCCTCTTTGGACGCTAATGGGGAGGAGTGACCTTTCATCAACGCGTCGCCCATTCAGACAGGGTAATAGATCGCGCCAACATCTAAAACTTCCTCTCCAGTAAAAAACACAAACGGGGCTGGATGGTTGACTGATTGACCCATCCCGATTCAATCCCCTTATATTCCTACCTAACAGAACATTACAAGGCAACGGCCCAATCCTGATCACTTCATTACGACCATCTACCCCCCTCCCCGAGTCACGCCCCCTTCCCCAAACCTTCATCTGTCCCGACCAGGAAAAGAACCGAACGAACTAATGACAAAACGCACCACCTGAGGAAAAGGCACCTCCCCCAACCCTCGCCAAACGATCCTTTGTGGGGTGCACTCTCCCTCACCCCCTAGGGGTCTTTTCGAGCCGCCTCTCATTAGATAGATGAGTGGGCACCACTGCCGCAGTGCACTTCAGGAGGGGTGGACGAGGGTGAGTCGGCGTTCGAGAAGATTAGGCAAGGGAGGGGGGATGGAAGAGTGACGAGTTTCATTCCCCCCTAACCCTCTTTGAGTCCTCTCGCCGTGCTGGAGCTATTATAGGGAGAGCCTGCTGCGTTCGTTGCTTTCGGTCGATGTTTCGGGTTCCGGCTTCTGGGAAAGACGACAATAGTTGCTTTACGCGATCTTGGGAGTTTTTTTGATGTCATGAAATTAAAAAAAAGAAGGAAAGGGCTTATATCTATGGAACGATTTGGGACTTTCTTTTACAATTGAGACTGTAATGTCCCGAGTTTTAATTGCATTTCTATCAGATCGAATAGTTTTAAAATGATGTTCGCACACAAGATTTCACGCGAATCGGACATTTTTCATGGCTGGTTTCGTCTAATATCATAGAATAGAACCTAAGTTCGAAATATTTTTACTCGACATTTATTTCATATACTCTCTTTTATTGAGCTTATAGAGCATCATATGTGAATTTTAAACTCATTTTGTATAAATAGATCTATTTTTCCTCTCGTGCAATTCATTACGTATTCCTCATTTCCAAAACTTGAATACTAGAAATTTCTAACTTTTATATGTTAAAGAGGGAAAAATAGGTGCTTATTGAACATTGCAGGCTTTGAAGATTGAGCAAAATAAGCGGACTTATGTATTACGACCTCGTGAACTTGTCTTTATATTGCGACATCTGAAAAAGTTAATTTGTTTGAATACCTTTTTTTTTTAAATTGACGTGAAACGGAAATATGCTTCATTTAGGTCATAAAAGACTTTAAAAAATAAAATATATATATATATATATATAGCAGTAACAGAACTTATATAGCAGTATATTTGGAATGAATTTATTTTAACTTATGACATTTCTCTTTCTCTGCCAAACCAAATGGCTTGGCAGTCTAGGGTTGAGTTAGATTTATTTCGTTATAAAAGAACTAAAAAAAAATAGGAACTAATTTGTTTTGGAAGGATTTGACGCATTTATTTCGTTTGATACAGCAGTCTGATTTGTCCGAATCTATTTCAATTTTGCACGTATAAGTCAGTTAGCAAGAGATTTTCATTTTAGTGTTACATCAATTTTACATACATTTTTTAAAAAAATCACATTATTGAGATAAAATAATTTTTTTCTTCTAAATTGGTTCTATTTCAGTCAAAGGAAAGATTAAAAGTGAGGAAAAGACGGTACTTTTAGAACTATTTAGAAAACTGTACCGAACGGAAAAACAAGTGGTCTTCAAACCTTTTTGACTCATGGAAACCCTAGAACTATGAGGTGTTTTCGTGGAACTTCATCCCCCCCCACACACACTTAAAATAATATATTTAAAGTAGATCAGTACGTTATAGGCACTTAATGTAAAGATAATTAAAAATATATATTTGCATTTTATATTAAAAAAATTTAATCTAATTTTAATGATCCCAGTGTCACAAACCCATGCATTATGTTTAGTAACTAGGATATGTGTTTGCAATTTTTTATACAAACTGTCAAAATCCAGGTCTATTGAAATGATCTGTAGTCGCATTTCCTATTCTGTGTTTAATTTTTTTTTATGCAATATTTTGTTTTTAAGTCACTTACATGAGAAATATTTTTCACTTAAATAGATTGTTCTGAACGGCATTAAATGTTTGTAGCAGCGTGAGAAATCTTGCACATTTTGCATGAGAGTTTACACCCTAAAATTTAGGAGTTGTTCTTGCTGAAATTTAGATTTTAGAGTCGAATCTGTTATGTCGATAAGTTGTTCCCTCTCCTTCATAATAAGTGTTTTCCCCACCCCACAAATGAAAAAAAGGTACATTTTCCATTAGAAAACTATTTAGCTTTGTAAAACATTGGACTAACTTATATGAAATTATTTCGTGGAACCTGATATTGTAAATAATAGAATAATCACAATCTAGTAGGTAGTACATATAAAGAAAAATGTTTTATCTTCTTTTATTATTATAATAAAATTAAAAAAGTATTTCAAAATAAAATTATACTATGCGTAAATAAAATTTTTAGTTTTAATGACTGGGATGAGCTTTAGATACTTGTGGATATACAAACTTTATAAAGAACTTGAGCCTATATGCATTCATATTTATAATTTTCTTTTTAAATTTTTGTTGTGACGCATGAAACCCTTGGATATACCTTCTGGAACCCCAGAGTTCTATGGAATACAGTTTGAAGACCACTGTGATATACTAAAATGCATTAAATGAATTTGTTTTAACCCTAAACCTATTGAATCATTAATTTGAAATTTATTGCTTAACGCTATTTCAGTTACAAATATAGGTTTCTTGAGAAAATACTTATCAGTTAATTGATGTTGTGGTATAAAATGCATGCTTTAATTGAAACAATAGAACTTAGCTTTCCGAAGATTTTATTAGATATCAAAATCGAGAGAGAGAGAGAAATCCTTACAATCAATCTATCATATGTTTTCTTTTAGAGTACAAGATTAATGTTTTATAGCAATTTCTTTCGAATTACTTTGTAAGTATTCATTTTTTGAATAGAACTGTCCACACCCTCTTCTTTTTATGTGTTTTTGATTACAGGAGTTTTCGTCAATAATTCACTTAATTCACAAATCATTTTTCTTCGAACATATCATTGCAGAGATCATTATATTCGCTATTCAATAGATTAAAAAAATCTGCTAATATAGAAAATAAATAGTACACAAAGTCGGTTAGTATTTGCAATTATATACCTCAAAATTACTAAAAAATCCTTTTAAATTTAATTTTTCAGTGTTATTTGGTTTTACCTCACAGTTGTAAATAATGCTAATTCAAATTGGCTCTTACATATGAATTAAATGATTTGTGAAATAAGTAAGTCTTTAAATTTCTTTAATGTGATTTATTTGCAGTGAAATAATAAATTATTCCTTATTCATTTAGCCGTTTTATATAACAAAATCTGGTGTTTCACAAACAGAAGATAAAGAAACATACACACAAATCAGAAGGACTTTATCGAATTCAGATTCATCTGAATTGAAACAGAAGACTCCGAAATACTATTCTGCGTAGGCCGCAGAATGAAACGTAGAGTCGACTTGAAATTAAATTTGTTCTACCTTTTGCTTCTTTGTAGGTTTAAAAATTTGGATATCCAGCATTGACAGAAATTGACGATGAACTGAGAACATGTCCGGCGACTTTGGAACTTCATTTTGATTGAATTTATTTAAAATAATGGGGTCTGTAATGCTTAGAAACCGTGCTATAGAAAATGTTCCAAATCTTCTACAAGCATTCTCAGTCTTCACATATCGACGCGCCACATTGAATCTTTGACTTCCGGGGCCAGCCCTGGTATTTCTCGGATTTCATGGACAGCTTCAAAGATGCAAAATATTAGGTCTTCAACTGATTCAGTAGGAGTCTCGTACACTATTGACCTCATGACTCTAGAAGAAATAGAGGCATGATAAGTCCAACGATCTAGAAGTACAATGAACTGGACCACCACGACAGACCCAATGATGTCAAATTGTAACGTTTTGATATTGATTGATGGAATTGATTTAATGGAAGACTTATCATACTGTGGAACCACAGTGGTTAACCCAACGGCAAAAAATCCTCATTCCTTCTATAAGTTCCTATAAGACTGTTGCAATTTTACTCTGCTGCGTGGGGTTTTTTTGTAATCTCTTACGGAGGGAAAGAGGAGACTGCTAGTAACAAAATTCTGGGACATTCGGTGTCATGTTAGCTGATATTGAAATGATGAAACATGTAATGCATGAATTACTATTTTAGTGTGTGTGTGTGAAAAAACATTGTGTGTGTTTGTGTATGCGCATAAAAAGAAAATCGTCTTGGGTTTTATGCACCGCGATAAGATTAGAAGCTCTTATAAGAATTTGAGGTAGGAAAATTCTCAGGTGTCAATGATTTGACACATTCTACGTGGTAGGAACTCATTTGATTTGCTCACAATATCTTCCATACAGTGGACTCTGGAGTATGGCTCAGATTCTCGTACTTAATTGTTTCCTGCAAGACAGAATATTCTCCACTTTGAACGGCATCTTATTGCTCGTAACTCATGGTTGCTGTCTCGAAACAACCATTCTCATATAACCTTCTGTGACCGTATGATGAAGAACACGCCTGTTTAGGAAGCGTTCCTGGTACATGTGTAGAGATATGCCTGATACAGTCCGCATCTCCATACGCAAGGTGTATATGGGCCAGTTCAATGTTTTAGTCTTCATCTATCTTACTATTTCAGAGACGAGATCTCAAATGCTGATTTCAAGCGAGATCCCAGTGTTGTCGAACTTCCATATAATGCCCACTACCACACGTGAAGGAAACATATCTAAAACCTGTCATGTAATAGGATTCCAAAAAGGCTAGGACTGTTACGAAATTGGGCTATTCTATTGTGCTTGTATAGGTCCAGACTTATATCATTCCAAATGAAGGCATCAATGTCAATCTAAGTCAATTTTAGTCACCTTAAAGAGCTCTATGAGTGTAAGCCGTTGGGACTAATTGGCGAGTAATAGTCATGTGGTCGATATGAGAGCCTCTAGAACGTTCTGGTCATCTTGTAATAGCTCAAAGGAATTGAACTGAAGAAACTATCACAACTGTGTTGACCTGCTTCTAACCACATAAACATCCCTCGAACATGACAAATTTTCTTCTTCGAATCATTTTTGCAGTAGCTAGTTCACCGTGGATACTTGTACAGGTTTGTCCACAATGATACAATGGGCAGAAAAATCTGCCCTTAAGTTTGATTACGTAATCCCAAGTGAAGTCTACTGCCTCTAGGATGTTTAAATTGCTTTTGTTAGTGCTATACCATCTTTATTACAATATATTTTATCTACGACAGTGTATTGCTGAACTAACTTGTGTCAGACAGCAGTCTTCACCGGAGCACATTCTGGACATGTCTTGGTCTTTCTCGAGAGGATCTTTATACTTCTCCACTTCTTGTGCTCGATTTCATCAGAATCAACGGACTTATTGATCTTGTCTGATTTCATCAGACCTTGGGGGATTAGTAACAACAACAACAACAACTAACTGGTCATCGTTGAGATACCATGACTCATCTGTAAAGAGATCGCATATTTTTCTGACCATTTCTGAATGATATTGTATTTTCTTTTTCACGCAGTGTGTAAAAGCCATTTGTACATTTTACATTCTAAATTTTGATTCTCTTTAAGAATTAATTACGTTAATTTTAAAAGAAAAATCCGAAGCCCCTCCCCTCTATTAACACTTTCTCATGGGATACGCAAACAAAGAATGCTCACTTATAAGCGGCTGAATACGGATAACAAACTGGCCTTCATGGGCACAACCCCCCCCAAGGCCTACTGTGTCCCTCTCAGTTCTCTTGCACTAAGGTGCGTGAGCAGATGTCCCAGTCAGGTGGTCAGTTTGACGCGAAACCCTCAGTATTTATTTCCCAAGCAAGATTGGTACTCATTCATTGACCCAATGATGGGATGAAAGGCTGAGTCAACCTTGCCCAGCCCGGGGTTTGAACCCTGGACCTGTGGTGTACAAGGGTCATATGCTACCACTCAGCCACTGGGTTCTTTCAGTAATAGGCAAAAAAAAAAGTTAAATGAAAAATAATTACATATGGAAAAGCTAACAAAAGAAAAACGAAAAGAAGGATCTAAAAACTACACAAGGGAAAAAATCACTCGCACAAAAGGAACTGGATCAATTATTTTCGTGATTATTCATTTAATTTATGTAACATAGTAATCTTTAAAAATTCATTAGAAATATATAAAACGAAAAAAGACTTTATTTAGAAAAATTACATAGTTTCTTTGAATTTTTTAATTTAGCACAGAAATATAACTTTTAACAGAAAGCAACGCGGAATTGAAAAATACAGAAAATGACACCAATTTCTTTGATTTTTATACTCTTTCATAAAAAAAAAGGAAAATAATGAAAGCAAACTATTTTATATATGAACAATAACTATAAAGTAATTTATCGTGCCTACCCTCTACCTAATTTGCAAATTAAATATGCATGTGTACAATAAAAACCAAAAAAATTAAAAGAAACATTCCATTGCAACTTCTAATTTGTAGTCAACAGAAACGCAATTTTTAATTTTAACATTGGAATTTTTAGTTTATATGGGACAGGATAAAGTTTAGTTCAATTTATAGAGTCGCTTAGAGAATAAGAAATACGAATAGACAAATAGATAACCATAGATGGGCAAATAAATAAAGACAAACAGACAAATAAATACACAGAAGAAATATAAGAATTTAGATTTTAAATGAAAGATCAAATTCTTATATATGTCCCTTTGATTCTGTTTATTCTGTCTACTTCTATTCTTTCTCGATACTACTGATCCAATTTTTCAATACTTATTTTTGCTTTAGTAAATAAAATTTTTATAGCTTCAAGCACTTGCTTGATCTTTTTTTCCCCAAGAAACTATACCACGTTACGACTACTCTATCATCACGAAAATTCATAAAAATTTCGATAAATGTACTTAAACATCCAATGTCTTTACCTTCTATGTTACGAAATGCTATCAAATTATAATACTGATATTTCACAGTATAAGTACTATAATGGTTCTTGTGAACAACAAATTTGTCCAAACCTCATTATACCGTATTTACTTCAATCTAAACTGCCCTATTTTTCCGGTTTTAATGCTACTGAAAATAGTGTGCGGCTTAAAATCAAAGGCAAAACATTTGTTGTATGAGGGAAATTGAGTTTCCAACCCTTTCAAAAGGAAAACGTAACAGTCCATTCTGGCCACTTGCACCGTTGTTTATGTCCAGTATTCAGTCTATTCTAAATATTGTTGTGTGCGCGTATTTAGAATTTTATTCTGTATACTCTTTCTTTTAATCACTAAACATTAGAGATATCGGCAAGAGCATCAACATGAGTTCCTTATGATGCAAGTATGAAAAGGGAGGCAATTTTATGTGCAAAAATAAACGGAAACAGAGCAGTGGCCACTGAAAATTTGACATGGATGAAACAAACTTACGCCGATGGCGTAAGCAAAATATGATATTTGCTTGTAAATGTTCAACAGTCGTTAATAATTCTTTTACATTCTTCTACAGCACATTTTTTGCAAAAAAGTGCACTGGATAGCACGGAAGACGACGCCGTGTGGGAAAATGGCAACGCCGGCGCCGGCACTAATGCCGAAGTCAGCTGTGACAATGAAAGTGCTGAATCATTTTCAAGACATATGATTCTAATGGTTTGAGTAATTATAGGTTCAAGGTTCATGTATGTTTTGCACAGTTTTTAATACTTGTAAAATAAATTAATTATTAACTCTTCTTATTGTTTCTCATTAAAAATTTTTTTTTATTTCTAAGTATTGATAAACCTTTTACACCTTTTTTTTCTTCAAAAACGTGTATAGAATAGGGGGTATGGCTTATAGAATCAATGGCAACATTCTTTGACAAAAACATTTTGAGAATTTGAGGTGCGGCTTAACTTCGAGTAAATATGTTGGTTCAATTAATACATACATATTGTTGCAAATTAGAGTGGTGGAAAAGCAGCCGACTTCAGTTATTTAAATAATAAAGGATTTATTAATCGACAAGGACGAACAGATGAATACACAAAGACAAAAACTGCTCACTGGAATAGTTCCACCAGCAGGAACTTAGATATGAAGCCTTTCTCTCTTATTGCCGTCAACATGTATACAGATTCTGATCTCGACTGAACTTTCTACTGAACTGCACTGCCTTTTGTTTCAAAGGTCTTTTTTATACCCTCATGGATAGCCATAGGGTCGCTTCTAGAACCTTCTGGGTGATTCTTAGGCGATGTCATTCTTTCCCTCCAAATATGTCATTAATGACGATATAATCGCCAATCTGGTAATCATAGTCCCCCCACATCTTCAAAAGTTGCCATAATCTTATTTGGCAAATCCATTCTGGAAAACGAACTTTGCCTGTAAAATTCAATTTCCCTCAAAGACAATATTGCTGCAGGAAAAATAACTTACGTGGAAATAGTTATATAATGATAATAAGAATCTCACAGTGGTATTAGGAAATAAAAAAGAAGAAGAAAACTTTGACGGCTGTCTTCGGTTAATATTAAAGAAAAGGACCCGAATTTGGAACATTTTTTCAGATATAAAAGAAAGGAAACATTAATATGATATTCTGGCCTCACTATTCTTTACAGAGCAGCGTTTTTTATCATATTTCCCATTTTTAACCTAGTTGATTCATTTTTTCTGTTATGTTTCGCGTTTTTTCTCCTATATCGTAATGTTAAATGGGCTATGCCTTCACGTATTACAATGCAAGTAAAGTATTCATGGAATATTTTGAAATTTTTAAAAACACTATATTGTTAACAGAGGTATGAGTTATAATATTGCAAAATTTTCATGGAAATTGAGGCATTTTTCTGTCTGAAAATATGCTTCGCGCTTAGTTCAAGCTCTCGTACTTTTACCGAAGACAGCCTTAAATCATTCGATTTTATAGATTGGGTACAGCTTCAGTGTGTAAAATTCCAAATTTGGATATGGCTGGATAAGTAAAGATAATTTGTATAGTAAAATATAAGATTTTATATAAATTATTCTAAGCTTTAGTGTTCTTATCCTTTTAAGAACTCTTTATATTCTGCTCTATCAACTTTTCTCTAGTGAGGTCATTTATTTATGCAAATATTCGAATTTAGTATATAATGGTGTTCTTGAATTCACAAATGAGAATAGAATACACTTATCTTTTACATTTCACAATTATCTGAAAAGAAATACTCTCGATAACTATTGCGATTGATTCGTGGATTTAACTTGAATTACGACAATTTCCGATTAAGGATTATTTCAAACTTGTAAGTTCACATCAATTTCTGTTAGTAGTTTAACTATTGCTTTTTTTTTTCTCAAGCAGAATTTTCGAATAAATTAAGATGAATAAACAGAACTTATAAATGGAATTGAAAACTTAATAGTCTTGCGTGAATTTGACAACCTAAGCATTTAAAAATTGCATAGATTATTTTAAAACACAACTAAACACACGTAAAGATAAGTTGACCCTTGAAATTTTAGAAAAGAATGAATATTCATTTTGATTCTCTTTCCAGGTAAAAGAAAGAAAGATACAAGACATATAATCCTACCATTTCATCAAAGAATTTTAAATTAACAAACGCTGAATCTTATATTGTAAAAGAAAAATAATAAAAAATCAAACAAAAATATTAATCAACGGGTAAAAAAGTAATGAGAAACAGTTAAGATGAATTAATTATTCAAATTAATAGAAATTATCATTTGCTCATAATTATCATATTTCCGTGTAAGAGAGTTCGTGTAATGAATATTTACAATCAAATTTTTATCATTAGATTCGATTCAAATTGACTCCCAATGATGCCAACTAGAACTAGAAATATTGAACAAATTAAAAAGAAGAATCGGGATTTTCGCTCTTGGTTTGCTTGTTCTATTAGCTAAAGGAGAAAAAGAAGGAAGGGGGGGGGGAAGAGATGGAATATTCTCTAAGTGGTTGGTTACGTTATAATAAAAAAGGTATGTAGAATTAAGTTCGCAGATAAATCATAAATTTCACCTTAGGTGGGAAACTTGAGGCTTTTTGAATCATCAAATATAGGCTTTTAAGTAAAATAGTTTTTTGTTTCAGATTTGCTGAGTAAATATTTTTATTTCTATCGTAATACTTCTGTGTGTGTGTGTGTGTTGAAAGTGCTTGAGATTTTCTTTTCATGTTTTGAATTAAATTATTGCCGTTATTCGATTGGAACCATTCAAATTTGTCTAACTGAATACTACTTTGATAACTAAACAGTTCCTCTGCAATTAATACATTTGATATAATTACCTTCAAATTCGGCGTATAAGGCACACATATAAGACGAAAAATAAGATTGAAATTTACGAGTACGCGTTATACACCGGGTATAAAAATGAGAGCTTTAAAAATAAGAAAATATACATATATATATGTGTGTGTGTGTGTGCGTGTGTGCGTGGCCACTGGCTCTAACTCAGAACTGAGATATTTTGCTGGCTTTAAATGTATGAGTTCCTTTGTACCGGATTGCAACAGATCTATTGTGGAAATATAAAATTGTTTTTATACAGTAGAAACTTCAGGGACGTCTCAAGGCTTGTTGAGGCCCTGGGCCCTTATACTAAAATAGGTCCCCGTGACCCTTTTATTGAGTTTAGTGTTATCGAATTCAGTTTGTGTATACATGAAAAGTTCCATAAAACCAATCCATAATAAAATGAGGTTTTATTAGAAAATTTGTTTTCTACATTTCAAATTCGCTAACTTATTATATCTATAAAATCAACTGTTAATGATATTTTACTTTTAGCATTTACGTAGCTTATAAATTATTCAAACATGATTCGAGCCATGAGATTTCTGAATTCATTTTTGACCAATTTGAGTTTTGAAAATGAACGCTTATTAATTATCATTACCAAAAATATTCATTACTATTTCAATATTTGAGAACATTGTAAATAGTCTTTCATTACATTGTGCATGAATGTTCGAAATTCCCATAGTTCACAGAATAAATATATCCAGGAATATAATACTGAATGATTAAAATTATTCTTATCGTGATCTTGTCGAGAACAAGACGATGACTCCCTTGAGGGCTTGGCCCTGGGCTCGGGCCCAGTTAGTTCATTCCTTAAAGCATCCCTGAGTTTTAACTGTATTCACAGTATTGATTTTTTTTTCCTTTTGTATGTATTTAACGTTTTGATTTTGTACACCAGATAAGCTCTTTAAAACATACTGGGGATTTTGCCCTTATTTATGATCATTTTGAAAAGTCACTGTAATGTAAAAAGAATATGAGATGCCTAAATTCAATATTCATTTACAAGTACAAAATGCTCTACGATTAACATGAACTTGTAGCCAGGGTTTTGATTCCAATGTTTGGCGGCCTTGTCGAGAGGGAAATGTATAGTTAAATCGGTGGAAACTGAATGTTCTCCCTTTGGCATAGTGTGGATGTTTGGAAAGTGTAGTCACCTGAACGTGATTCAACGTCACGAGGTCCATGGTTGGCTTGTAGCTATAAGCCTCTTAAAATGAGCTTAATTTTGCAAAAAACCCTCCAAATATTTCTCAAATAGGTTTCGTGTTTCGCAAAAGTTCAACATTAACAAACAATCAAACAACATAAAGGGAGTGAGAGTTTAATAATGAAACGCTCTCTCTAAAGCAATGCGAGACTACCATGACCACTCTGAGAGCTGTTCCGTTTTTCATATTGCATACTGTAATAAAAAAAATGTTACGTTTTTAATAAATTACACTTCTATTAAGTTCATACGCACTATAGTGTCTTGACCCCCAAGTTTACTTAATTCCTGGGCAACAAGAGGAATCCCTCAGCTTTGGTAAAATATTATTTTATTTACAAATTTTAGTACAAAATTTACACTATTATTATGGTGGTATCTATCCTTCGCTGCCCCGCAGTCTTTCTCTGGAGAAAACATCATCCAGATCCCAGATCTCTGATCTTCCCGATCTCTGGTTCCGCCACCACATAGCCTATCACAGGTCTCTCCCTCTTATCGCAAAGTTCAATCGCTGGTGCGACTATCCCTCGGCCTTTTTCACTGGTCTTCCCCCAAGTCCCGGTCAAATTCCGAACCATATCTTTAACCCCCCTCTTTCACGCCCCCAACAATTTTTGATTGACAAGGAACACGGGTCTGCACCCGGCACCTACTGTCTTGGTTCCAACCATCATTGGTTCTTCAGGGGCAAAATCTTGTCTGGACTGAGATACTCTACGTCGCCGCACCTCATAAACCATATAGAGGGTCAATAAATCGACCTGCCACTTCGATGCTGAGAATACACTCCCTGGCATTTCTTACCCACAAAAACCGACACTCCTTTGCAATCAAATGTATTACGGCCACATGTGAGAGGGAACAAAAGAATGGATAGCCGTCAAAACAGGTGTGTCCCTTCTATAGATCGCCGTGAAGAAAATGTTATCTGGTGAATCTATTCGCCTCTGAGTGTCGTAGAACAAGAGGGGTGACATCAAACATCCGTCTATGAGCCGATACCACGACTGTTTCGTCCCAGGGAGTCAAAATTAAAGAGACGGATGGCGAACTGTCGTATAATGAGGTGACGCTGCAGTACGGAACGAATTTTATGATAATAAGGGATAACTCGAATAAAATTTTTCTAGGGAAAAAATGAAGGAGAATAAGAGAGGTGTGTCCTTCACTGTAAATGGTAGTGGTGAGAAGGCATTAGAATTTGTTTTTATTTCACTAAAATATGAAAAAATTGCTTAACATTTACAGAATGAGAGAAATGCAAACTATAAAACAGTAGAGAATCAAAACAAGAACAAAAAGAAGAGGAAGTTATTTGATGTTTTTATTGGAGCTTTTAAGGAACAAATAAATAAGTATAATATTAATAGTAAAAACTACCCAGAGAAAGAAAAGAAGTTCTGTCTTCTTTAAGTTAGCCTAAGTTATGATAATCATATCGTAGAAAATAGGCTTTTTTGCGTATATGTATTGTTTGGGCGCATTTTTTGTTAGATTGAGCCTATTTTAATTTATAAGATTTAAAGCTCAAACATCAATTCAACAGAAACGTAGTAAGTTTATCACATGCGACTTACACCATCCGAGCCAATTTCCAACGATCACAAAACCTTTCAGAAAATATCATACGGGAATTGCTTTCTCCTTAATTTCGAATTCTTCTGTCAAAAGACTAAGTCGCCTAATTCCCGCCACTCCGAATGCCGTTACCCGATTCTAAATCTCGAAGAAAACGAAGACTTTGATTTCGAAACCGAACTAATGGCCAGGGCATCAGCGAAAACTTCTCAGCAGCCCCCTTCCCCTCTTCTTTCATGCCGCGAAAGTGTCGGAGGCAGACGAGAGACGATGTTGGGAGGAGGCAGGGGGAATGGAATCATAAATTAGGTTATTAGAGGCTTGTGGCGTTGCCAAGGCGACCTGATCGTGCCTGTTCCGACCGAACCAGAATATCCCTAACTACTTTTCCCACCGCCCTCTCTAGGATGGGGAAAAGAGCCGCGACTTTTCTTTGCTGTGCCTTCGCGGACGGATGGTAAGGGTTGCTCCTAATTGGCTGTTCTTGGAGATTCCGCCGCCAAGGAAACGTGCCAAGGATGCTCAACGAAAAGCATCTTGAGTGAAGATAATGTAGTGTAAGATATAAGGCTTTTTGTTGTCTCAAATGGGTTAGAAAAAACCTAAAATAAGGATATGTATATTTTTTAATAACAAATTCTTTGTACAGAAGAAATCTAAATATTTACTTATTTAATAATTCATGTGTTATATTTTCAGCTGTTGATTTTTGACTTATATGCAAGCAAAAATGATTTGATTAAGTGTGGGTGTGGAAAGCTTTTTACACAAATCTAAATTAAGTCGCCTGCAAAGCTGACTTAACTGACAAATTGATATTTGACAGACAAATTAATATTTGAAAATAATGCTGTACGTCTTGATGCAAAGTGAGATGCCAGTTTCAGTGTCGATCTCGTCTTGTTACCGTGGTTTAAAATTACAAGGCGTATCGGCTGTGCTTGGTGGCAACAGGCAGCCAGGAAGCATTCAATAAGCATCGTAGACTTAAAAGCAAACATCGGTGGGTTTCTTGGAAAAGTTGCATCCAGGGACGTCTTAAGACTTCTTGAGGCCCTGGGCCCCAACGCAAAAGGCGGCCCTAGGGCCCTACGCAAAATAAGGCCCCCCCCCATGACCCTTAAAGGAAGACAGTACGTAGCATACTTTGTCAAATACTTGCACAAACAATAACCCAAAACAAATAAATAAATGTGCATGACTTACAATTGCACAAATCGGCTGGGTCAACTGCTGCCATTTGACTGAATAAGTAATGATGGTATGTGGTGGTAAGAGTTGGCTTATACATGAACGATGGTCATCACATGTGTAGCTAGTTGACATATCCTCTGAAATATCCAGTTTTTCGGAGAATACAACGGGAAAAACATTTTACCGTTGAAATTATTCGACTCATGATCTTATTAAGACTGAGTAGAGAACGAAATGAGGCCCCCATTGGGGTCGAGATTTGGCCCCAGTTGGCCCATGCCTTAAGGCGTCCCTGCTTGCATCATTAGTATTTGAATGAAAGCTCTGATGAACGACATACATGTCAGTGAAGTACATTAAAGAGAATTTAGGGTGTGGATTCAAACCCCTTCCATTGACCAACAGATTTTTATTTTTAGTACAAAGATTATGTTATGGGGCTTTCGCTTACGTTTTTTAAAAAATGTAATTCCTCTAATGAAAGTAGTCTGTGTACGCAATTTATACATGTAAATATAGAAAAACATTCAAAATTTTCTATTGGAGAAGTACACTTACATTTGTATTTCATTTGAATTCGGAACAATTATTGTTTTTATACAAAATATTAGGTAACGAATAGCTGTGAAAATCTCATTAAGGCTTTGGAATGAAATTAATTCAAATGTTATGCACTTTTACCATTATTTGATTTTAAAAAAGTAAGAATTTAATAAGAAAAGTTCTATATTTTTAGAGGGTATGAGAAAGGTAATGAAGAAAAATTTATCCTCCATAATTAAGTGTATTTGCAAATTCCCTCGCATAAAAATAAAAATGAATAACTAATGCTTCGTGCTGCATACCTTATTCTAATAACTTCTTCCAAAAGATGTGACATTAACCTCTTGAACACCAGATTGCGCTTTCATGTATCCCCAGAAATCCCAGATACTGACCTTGACGGTAAGATGCACTTCATTTTTCAATTTCTACTAAGTTCTCACTCTCTCCATATAAATATATATATCTTATTTAAATTTTCAGTTGTTAATATAATACCTTTTATTCATCCACTCTGAAGTTCAAATACATTTTTTCAAATTTATAATAGATGACACTTGATGTTTATACAGTTTTTTCAAATATTAATTCATTAATTAAATTTTATTTTTTAATATTAAATTTATTCTGCGTTATTTCTGACGAAGTTACAACTAAATACGACAGATGGCGCCAAGCAAGTTCAAATATTTTTTTTAAACTTGTAGTGGATGACACGATGTTAATAAATTTTTTTTTTGTTGACCAAAGTAGGAATTAACTTCAAAAAAATATTTTTTATATTGCTTGTTCCTTTTAACGCTGACAAAGGTGCACGTTCGTTTGTGTTTCGTTTTTCTTCTCAAAGTTTTTATAACTATTTTGTTGTAGTTTTTACATTTTCTTGCCAATATGGTCTCGCCGTTGGCTTTCAACGAAAGTGATACTGAATGAGCATGTTTGCCATGCACCGATGAATACTACAGACTCGAAGATATATTTATCTATTTGTTATGAAGAGGTAGAGAAATAGAACAAAAATGGAAAGTACTTTTATGTAACGCATGTGGAAAATTTTTTTTGTTCCAAGGAACCTTTCGAGAACTTTTACAAATATTTGTAACTGTAATTTTAATTTTCCAATTTCTTCAAATTTTTGTAACCCAGACATTTTTTAACTTTACTTTTGTAATAATTATACGCAATCCCCCAAAAGAAAATCTAACTTAAAATATTTACTGTGCTGGTTATACTGGTCGTACACCTAAATAAGCTATGTATTCACATGACGCTACAATGGGATTTGGCCCTATACATAGCATGTACCCACTAGTGGTTACATAGTACTCAAGGGGTTAAATCGACAAGATTTTTAATTGTTTCGGAAGAATTTTTTCTCCCTCCTCGTGCGATTTAAAGCTCAAATTTTCTTTATTGATAATGTGGTGTTCTTGTACTGTCTTTAAATGGTTCCATAAATTTTCATAGATTAAGCTCAGGGGATAGTGGAGATATTGCTTCAGTAGACGTGTACCTTTGTATAGTAGATATTCTTTTATAAAGTATACTGTGTTCTCATTATCTTGATAATATATCGAGATCATGGTTGTAAAGAGATCATGATCGCGAACTCGGGCCTAGTATTACTTCTGTAGAGTCATGGATTCGAGTCCAAGTGCCGATAAAGATCCCTGTGTAGAAAGGCTAATGCATGTTAAATCTGTCAAAACTCAAAGACCTCACGATGAAGCTTAGGTGTCATCCTCGCCTTTTGACTGAAGTTCAAAGTTAAGAGGTCCACCAAAAATAGCCCTCGAATTGCCTCAAACTTTCTTCTAGAATATCGGAAAAGACAATTTGGTTATCATTTGTCGATAACTACAAGTTCTCCCAAGTTGCAGTTCACACTGCAACGTTTTTGCACCACGCAACTTCTTTGTGAAGATAACATGACACCGTTCATATTCACACGTGCACCCCAAAAATATTGCGTGGTCTTTTCATCTGACATCACCCGGCAACTGATGGCCGTGAGAAAAACATCAACGAGCCAGAACCTCGAGTGTAATTCGATGTGTAAGAGGCGGCCGCCCTTACTCCAACAGAGTCGAAAGTCAATCCGTCTTGAAACACTAGAAAGAATGGTTGCGTCTACCTCCTCCTTCACAAATAACATATTCTGTGGAATGGAAACAGTCAATAATTTGAATAACTTGTGACCAAGTGTACATACTATAATTAGTATATGTATAGCTGTGAAAGACATAAATCAATTATTTAATTTATTTACTCTCCCGCTACCCATCAATTTTTCCAAACGTCACACAACTCCTAGACATACATAAACTCACTTGCATCCTTGACAGTTGGAACTATAATCTTTCTAGGAATTGATATTGGTTGTGTTAATTAACGTCGCACTCTTCGAAGCAATGTGAGGACTATTGAAAGCGGATCTCATAATTTTAAATCACGACCAAGTGACACACTCTACTCTCCTAAATTCCACGCCATACCAACTTTAGGACTTCAACCATGGATATATTTAACATGCATCACCCTTTGTACTAGACGGATCTTTTTATTAGCATTAGGACTGGAACCCAAAATACCACACAAGCAACGCAGGAATTTGAAAGCATGATCACTCGGCTGCAATGGCTTTTTTTTTAATGTATTATTATTCCCACTTTCATCACTGCCAAAAATATTAACGTTTTTTTCATCACTAAATAAAGCCCAAACCAAACTGTTCTGAGAGTAAAATGTGTCTTTTTTCAAAATTTAGCGTATGGTGTGTGTTTGTGTCAAGTTCCGATAGGTATAAGTTTTTGCAATCATCATATATGAGTCTGATTACTTACTTTTGGTAATTAGATTATTTACAGTATTAAAAAGAATTTTGTGCGTCAGTGGTGCACACAAGGGGGGTGTCCAAGGGGTCCAGATCCCCCCTTGAGTCCTTGAGTCTTTTTCGATTGATGATAATCCTATATATATATATATATAACGTAAAATTTAATTACAGTAGAACGTCGTTTATCCGAATCAATTGGGACCGGACACCGTTCGGATACGCGATTGTTCGGATAACCGAACACCGAATGCGATCCATGCAGTATATGAAATCGGACACTATTCGAATATTGAAAATCATCACATGCGGGAAACGAGCTTGAAGAAAAAGCAAAATAGGTGCAAAATGTCGCAATTTTACTTTTATTATAGAAAATAATCACTTATTTTTCACTGTACCATTGTACATCTTCGTTTTTTCGCTGCAAGGTCTCTGATTCTCTTGAGCAGCAGTAGTTGAGTAGGAAACACTCTGATTGTTGTTCGTACCACTCCATAGCTGTTTCTAACGCAGAAACGCGTCAGCATTTGATGGACCCTTGCTACTTTCGTTGTTGTTGTTTCCCGTCACTTTTGACCTCACGTGAAACAACTGTTGAGCACATTGCACTGTTCGAAAACGTATCCGGACTTTGGTCCTGATATTTGACGCTCTGGATAATAAACGTTCGTATAAACGACGTTCTACTATAAGAAATTGTAATTAACAATTTATTTTATTAATTAATGCTAATTATTAATTCAATAATTTATTTTTTACTGTTTTTTGTAAGCAAAATCGACAAAAGCGGAAGAATCAATTGGTGTTGTCTTGAGGTATGATGCGAGTTGGGGGACTTTAGACCATGGACTTTTTGCGCGCGCTACTGGTGTGCGTTCATGTTTGTATCTTTTCGAATAAGAAATTTCATTCTCTTACTCAAACACAGTCTTTTTTATTAAAGTATTTATAAAAAAAAGTCACTGATATATAGTATTACTTGATTGATTGATTGAACAGGGTGCTGACCATGCAGAAATAAATCTTCCCTAGGGCATTAACACATGTTGTATTACTTCAGTTTGAAAAATGGTCAAGTAGGACAATTTATATCGGTATTTAAAAATTAGTCCCTTTTTGGCTAACAAGACGACCTTATGAGTGATTTTGTTTCGGAAATATGTTTGAAAATTTTTATTTTATTGAATAAGGAACTTATTGTCCTCTTTGCTTCTAATAGCGGAGAAAAGGAAATTCCTCCACTTGGATTCATAAAAAAGGGTTTAAATGGCTTTTTAAAAAAATAAATTTTCATGCATATAGCATGAATAAAATAAAGAGTTTATTCATCTGTGTTCTTATCTAAATAAAATATGTTATGTCCCTTAAGTAATGAGAAAATATTATACTAATTTGTTCTTTTTTCTGTAGCAAAAAATAAAATGCTTGTTTTATTTTCGAATTTTCTTTTAATCCGATTTTATATTAAATCCGATCACTGTATATTAAAGTTGTTCAGGAAGAATTTCGTAATTTTAAACAGCAAACACGCGACGTGAATATACTCAAGTTGGTAACTCATTCTCTTAACTTCCCCCCATGTATGGATTTCTTAAAACTTTCTTAGGCCCTGGACCTATAGGTAAAAGTTGGACTCACTTGTCACCCTTAAAAGTAGATAATATGTGGCATACGTTGCAAAAGACTATGTGATAACCCGAAACAAATATGTGTGTGATTCACAAACTTACAAACCTAGGCACAAACCGGCTTGATCAACTGCAGTTTTTTGACTAAATGAATAAAAGTGGTGTGTGGTGGTATGCTTAGGCCTTAACACGGATAACGGTTACCACATACTAATGGATTCGTGCCACCATTGTCTGCTGTCATTGTGTTTTGATGATTAAAATTATTCTGATCATGATCTCATTGAGGCTGAGTCGAGGACTCCACCGAGGCCGAGGGTCATAGCCCCCCGCCCAGTTGGCCCATGCCTTAAGACGTCCCTGAATGAGAGTGTTATTGTCGGCAGACCTCAAAACAAAGAGCTGCGACCAATTGATTGTCTATTTAATGTCGCTTTTAGAAGAAACGCGACGACTATTGAGATGGACCTCGTAATTCTGAACACGGTCAAGCGATGACAGAAATGTCGATTAAGATGACAGCTGAATTATTACCCCACAGCACATCAACGTGAGAGCTTCAACTAGTTTTTGCATATCATACTGCTACAGCTCTGCTACCAGAAGGATCTTTAGTGACACCAAGTCTCAAACCTAAGATTCGACAGAAACTACGGCCATGCCTTAAGACGTCCCTGATTGTACGAAGACTTGAAGCTCAGTTACATTTAACGAGTAGCAACTTCCTTTCTTCTTCAAGTAGAGTCTTTGGTGGATCCATATTTTAGAGTGAACATCAGCTCTTTTGTTTTTATCGTCACTTGACCTTGATTCAAATTTATGAAGTTCGTCGGCCATGTCCCTCTGTGTTGCATCGAAGCAATGTTAGTACAGCCAAGCGTATAAATATATTCACAGAATAAACTCCATTTTAAGTGCAATTGTGGGATGGTCCCTCTCTCGATTTTTGTGTACGAACACAAGCTAAGCTTCTCGGGTCATTCCGAAGGGAAAAAGAGGGCAAAAGAAAAATAGTCGGAGGAGGAAGGAAGGGAAGAAAAGTGCGCGCCTTAAGATGATGCCTTCTTCCTTCCGAAGAATAAAATTTCCGACGACGACGACGAGAAGAGAAGAAGAAAGAAGAAAAAAAATGCCAGCCTCTCTCTGAGAATTCTTCTGGGAAAACTACCTCCTCCGCCCTCGACATCGCATGCGCCGGAGGGAGCAACAAAAATACGAACAACAAATCGGAGAGAGAGAAAACGATTTTCTGGCCGTAAAGATTCCCGGCAATCCCGCGAACCTAATAGGAATGGGAACGGGCTGTCCGGGTTGGTGGAATCCTTCTTTTTCTTTCGACTCTCTTTATTCTTTTACGAGCCATTGCCGATTCAAAAACTGAAATCGCACCATCGCGTCGTTGATCCGTAAATCGAGACTCGTTTCAAAATAACCGCGGAGTGATGCGATCCGAGCAAACACGACGTCGGGGTTTATCTTCGCTTTTAACTTCTCGCTCGAATGAATGATAAATCATTTGGCAAAGACTTTTTTTTGTGCGTGTGTGTGGTTCCCGTTATTGACCATTGGAAGAGGGATTTGAAATTTGCGAGGGATGATATTAAGGCTATGTTTGCCTCGTGATAAAATACAGAATCCAACTCGGAATGCCCTTTTTTTACATGGAAAATTTTACTCAGTTGCTATCGCTTTTTAATTTAACTGTCATAGTAGGAGTGATCTAAGTTTTAGAATCTGGTGGCGTATTCAATAATGCGTGAGTATTTGAGTGAGTGTTTGTTATCGTCACACTGTAAAGCAACACGATGGCCATTGGGACGGCCTCTTTAATTTTTAACAACGGTCAAGTGACGAAGACGATATCTGTGCTGGCACCCACTCTCCAAACTACCACATTATGCCAACTGGAGGACTTTGAGTCTCGATAAATTTAGTGTGCATCAGCCCTTCTGCACAGAGGGTCTTTAGTCGCACAAGGACTCGAACTCATGACACTCCAACCACGAATCCGTGATCACAACCATTAGGCTACCTCTGTATGTCACTGTATTCAGCAGCAGATTGAATCAAAAATTGAAGTACATGTTTTGAAAACTTTGTTGAAAATTTCAAAATAATACAAAAAATAGGGATTTTCATTTTGTATAGCTTAAAAAAATTTCATAAAAATTGAAAATTAGATCTCCTCCTTCCCCGTCTCAATATCACGAGGCACAAAAAATAAGGAATTTTATTGCAATTATCAAACTGTGGATCTCATATTAACTCTTGATCCCAATTGTTATCAACATTTTGCGATTGGATCCATATAAGAAACAAAAACTGATTGAAACTGAAACAGGCCTCACCGTGATTTTATACTAAAAGTAAGAAAATTTATGAGTTCCAGTGGCAATTGATCCCACTCGTTCAGAAACTCTTTCAGGTCTTGGTCTTGCGACTCGAAATAGCCCATTCCTACAGTGTCCCAGGCATGCTTTATACGGATGAGGTCTGGAGATCTAACTAGCCAATCCATTTGGTGATTATCCTCACTTTCCAAAAACTCGTCAACCAGATGAGCTCTATGCGATTTCCCGTTGACATCCATTAAAAGAAAATTAGAGCCAACTGCACCCTTAAAAAGGCTTCAAGACCTCACTCATATACCTTGCAGCAGTCATATGGCCTCTTTCAAAGACATGGGAGTATGTTCAACCATCTATCATGATGCTTTACCGAGAACATCAAGTCATCGCTATCGTAATGGTCGATTTCTCGGACATTGGAGAGCAGGTAACGAGTCCCTGGTTCTCTCCAAATATTCTTGACGTACTTTCATATAGAGTCTTTCGAGTGTAGCATACCCATTGTCAAATGTTCGTACAAAGCAGATCCCATAGCAAATAAATGTGCGAGACTAAAAATCTCGCGAACTTAGGCACTGTGACGTTTGAGATAAATAAAGGTAGCGTGATATTTATTAATGTAAATATTTAGTTTATTTAATTTAACGCTTAGACATTTAAATTAACGTTTTCCGACATTCTGAGTGAAATGTGTCTTTGGGCTCCATTTTAACCTTTTGTTTTGTATTCGAAAATACTTTTATCTCTTTACTTTAAAAAAAATACTTTTAAGACCCAACCCGCACGATCGTCGGGTTAGATATTCTTATACGTTTTCATTTCTGGAACAGTCGTACGTAAGAAAAGCCCGATTCGAGCTATTATGTGGGTTTGTAGAAAGTGTAAAGTATCATATAGTATCAACAGACGGAGGTTATAGTGCATGTTTTACTTTCAGATGGGCAAATCTAGTTTTGTTTTCAAATACAACGAAAACAAGTCTTCATATTGTCTGTCGTAAAAAGGTAATTATATATATTAATATATTTCTAATTGCTTAGATTCACATTTTTATCTTAATGTTTAAATAACTGTAAAATAGCAAAAATATTAATTATACTCTATTAATGTTGCTTGTAGGACTCAGGATTTCATTATCTGTTAGATTTTGGCGTTACTTGAGTCACTGCAGCTGTGAAGTTAAGTGCCTTGCCATGTGAGTTTTCTTTTCTGTTTCAATAATTTTGATGGAAGCCTAGATAAAAAAAGGATATATATATATTGTTATATAATTAATACCATATTTTCTTGGGGGTTGCCATAAGCGAATCCCTTTTTTTTCCTCTAGCTTTTTTTGCGATTAATTATCTATTTCATACATTTGTTGAGGGGTGTGGCATTTTTATCCTCTATACAGATATCTGCATCCAAATCTATCCCTGACTGACCCCCCCCCCCCCCCCAAAAATCTGTATTTTCCGGTATAAATTGGTGAGGCGTAGTTTGATTTTTTTTTACATAATAAAAATTTTTGATACAGTTTATAATTTCTCATGGAATACTGTGCTAAATTTTAACTAAAAACTTTTTCAGGTGTCTAAAAGTTCTTGTGTCTATGACACAAGAAGAATTTTTGCAATTGATGAATGAATCAAATTCTGAACTTGGTAATCTCTTGGATGATGACTATGCAGCGGGCAAAACACATGAACCACTAATACAGGAAGAAAAAATAAGCTCAAATGAGAGCGATGAAGAAAAACATAGAAATATTTGTAATGAAAAGACAATTTTGGATCATTCTTTACCATCCAAGTCTGTTAAGCTTATTCATTTTATTGTTTTAGCTGTTGCAAATTATTGGTTTCAATACAAAAACAAGATGCAATATAAAATAAAATTCCTCCAAAAAATCAAAATAGTTCTCTTAAAATTTAAATTAGAGATAGCTAAAGCTTTAGCAGCATCCCAACCTACTAACAAAGGAATTTTAACTGATGGTGAAGATGACAGTGTTGTAATTCCTCCAGTAAAAGATCGAAGTATTACTATCCGCCTGCTAAAGGCCATGCCAGGATCAAAGACATGTAAAGCCATTTTCGACGTATTAATGATATTTCAAGGCCTAACAAGTGCAGGTTTAAAAAATAGCACTTTGTGAAAAATGCACAATGTTTATTTATACTGGTCAAAAACAAGAACATGCTTTAAAAATTTTCACACTGAATAAATAATGAGCCAATACATTAATAATTTCCCTATTTTGTAATAATTTTAGAAGAATTAAATTTGTTTCTTCTATCACAACTTAGAGCTAAAAAATGCATAAATCGTAAAATTTCACAGGTGACAGTTTCACAAGTAAAGCCCAACCCACACTATCGTGCAGATACCGTCAGGTTCCGGGGGGGGGGGGGTATTTTTATTACTTTTTCCTGTGTCAATGGGGTAGAGTGTTTATAACCAGAAGAATTTATTATTTGAAGATGAAAATATTTCGGTTTTTCTTAAGTATACATAGAGATGCATTTTAGTACACGTATAAAAAATATGTCTAGTATACATATGAACACGCATTAATCTGCATAAGTATGTCCAGGAATGCTTAAAATATTGCGCATTATACACATGAACGGTATTTACATGAAACTGCTTTTGTACTTATCGGTTATAGGGACTATGAAGTCAAACATAGCAACACATAAAAAGCACATCCAAGAACGAAGAAAATGGAATTAACTGTTCCAAAACGCAAGGAATTTTACCGCGAAAGCTTTTTGACCAAATGGTCACGTCATGCACATGGAAATAGGAAAGGGCAGCTGGAGGACTACCGTTGATATTCGTGCGATGAATTAGTTCTCGAGATCTGGAATTTCGTTTATAGTAGCTTTATACTTTACTACTGGAGCGATAAGCTTACTTCTATGTTGTCGGCACATAAGTGGGGAACAGCAAATAGATTTTGTTCCAAAAGCAACTGTAGATTGATAATATCGCCAATGTTCGAGTTGGCGACCACTGGGGAAAGTTCTATTGTCGATAAGTGTCTATGCATTAGTGCGTGCGAAAAATGCGTCTTTTATGAGCATATATAAAAGCATTTGCACTAGTTATTCTAATGATTTATCAAACACATCTAATGTATTTAAATGCACGCTTGTTTGACGTACGAAAAGTGTTAGTCTCCTTGAAAAATTTTAGTTAAGAAAAAAAAAAATCCCCCCTCTGTAAAAATAAACATTACTTTCAATAAAAATAATAATTACACTTATTTAAACAACAAAATACTAAATCACTGTGCACATGATTTCTAATAATAATAATACAAAATCAAGGAAGTCACGTAATGACTAGTAGAACAGACTTAAAGTACAGAACTTGATTGACTTTGTAATATAAATCGCACAAGTTCTCTTATTGACTACATATAAACATAATAAAATAAGTATATCAACAATATTGTATTGCTTTTTGTTTTTAAGGTATCAGACTACCCTAAAATTGTAAATTTTGCCAAAAATTGGCAAATTTTTATGAGTTTATATGATATGTTATCTTATTAGCTTTATAAAAATACCAAGTTTATTACTTTCCATTCACTAAAACAAAAAAACATAGCAACACATCAGAATTGAAAAATTGAAAGTTTGTTCATAAAATTTCGGTACAGAATGGGCCCCGTTAATGTTATTTTTTGTAAATTTTTACCAATTTTTCCTCATTTTAGTAATAATAATTTCTTTTTCTCTCCTTAATTTTAGAATTTTTTTTATGTACTAAATAAATTTAAAACCCACAACAAAATCCCCCTTTAAAAAAAAAAAAAAAAAGTTGTCGCAGATAGTCGAATACCTTAATTTTTCTTCCTGTTTTTAAAATCCTATTGGTTTTGATTTTCGCATTTTCAGCATTGAAAAATAACGTTTTCCACTCCAAAACTTGCAGCTCCAGCAAAGACTATTCCACTTAACCTAGTGCGTTTGATGACTTGATTCTAACGTGAAGATAATTCATTTCTCAGCAAATGTCAAATGACCTACTTCAACTATCGCTTTCCAATTTTCATTCGGACAGTAATTTAAAATGAAAGTAGACATATAAGGACATGTGCTCCTTCCAAAAGAGAATATTTTGCATCTACTCCTGAAATTGTATATAATTGTATAATTCAAACAAATTTTCACAATGAATATACGTCATTCATCTTTAATTTTTTCCCTTCAAAACCTTTTTATGCGCTCTTTATTTTTATCTCGTCTCAAAATTCAAACTAATCAATGCATTGAATCATTTTAGATTTTTAATGAATTGTAACAACAAATTATGAACATTTCAAAAAAAAAAAAATTCAGAAAATTATTTCGATGCGTTGTAAACAACAAAAATAATAAATTATATACCAAAGGAAAGATTATTCAAAATGCAATATATGTTGTATCTATATATATAAAGGAGAAAATGTGTGTGACTCACTCGGATCTCCGGAACTATTAGACCATAGGTTCCCAACCTTTTTTGAACTGGCGCCCCCTTTTCTAGTGAATATTTCTCGATACCGCCTCCTCCCACTCTAGAGAAATAAGAGTGTACATAATACATGGTGAAAACAAGAGTTGAGTTTTAAAAAATATCCTATTAATAAAAGAATATATTTTTTAATTTCATTATTTTCTAAAGTCCCAATTTTTTTACTTGCGAATCTGAAATATCTATTGCCCCAAATATATTCAAATGTGTAATATTATATATTTTAGTCATAGGTAGGATATTGTTGAAATTGAAACGCTACTGAATTTCTTCTTCATTTAAAAGAGTAGGAATAAAAGTTTTAGCTTATCTGTTTTGATGATGATGATACGAAGTAATTCATAATAAACTACTGCTTTCAAAATAAATATAAATTGACAGTTTCAGCCTTTAAAGAATCACGTTAATTCCTGGTTAACGTATTTAATTATGTTTCTTGGATAATATACGTAATGAAATGCACTGGAAGAAACATTTACCCTACTGCTCACAGACAAAGACAACGCATGCACTACAGAAATTAAAATGAACTACATCATTCAATTTAATGTAGGTCTGAATGTAATGTAATCTTTAAGTTTTTCATCCACTTCCCGAACTACCGAAATATGTGAATTTTCGTATTGTGATATAGTAATGATTTAAATTCATACAATCAACATAGGTAAACAGTATCAAAGTTTACTTTTGTTAGTACACAATCAGTGTGTTTTTTTAGTCTTTTTTGGTTTATCTGCCCAATTCCCTCCGTGTCATCTCAACGCCCCCTAATTTTCTCTGGGTCTTGTATTGCCCCCCTGAAAGCCTAAAACACCCACGTTGAGAACCTATGAATTAGACCCAAAGACTTGAAATTTGATAAGCAAATTTCTTTTGTTAAGTAGAGATCCGCTAAGAATAAGTTTTGCGGAAATCATCTCCCAAGGGGGAGGGATTAAAATTCTACTAAGAATAACTAAAGTATCTATAAAAATACTTAAAAACAACTTAAACTGCTTAATTTAAAAAAAAAACTTATTTGTAATTCTTAAAAAAAATGACCTGAATTTTTTTAAAAATTGCATACTATGCCATAAATGCTTTGATAAATTATTTATTTTTAGAGCCATGATTAGTTACAAGTTAGCTGCACTTACAATACCTCAGTTAAAGTGACAAATCTTTGATATTCAAGCCTTGGTGATGACTACATATGTTTCGTTCATCTACTGCATAGGTTTTCAACGTGGGCGATAACGCCCCCTTGGGGGCGTTTGAGGCTTTCAGGGGGCAGTAAAAAACCCGGAGAAAATTAGGGGGCGTTGAGATGGCACGGAGGGGTTCGGACAAATTTACCAAAAAAACACGCTGATTATGTACTAACAAAAGTAAATTTTAATACTGTTTACTTATGTGGATTGTATGTATTTAAATCATTTCTATATCCAATACGAAAATTCACATATTTCGGTAGTTCGGGAAGTGAATGGAAAACTTAACAGATTACATTACATTCAGACGTACATTTAATTGAATGCTATAGTGCATTTTAATTTCTGTAGTGCACGTTTGTCTTTGTCTGTGAGCAGTAGGAAACATGTTTCGTTCACAGCATTCCATCACGTATATTATCTAAGAAATATAATTAAATATGCTAACCAGGTATTAACGTGATTCTTTAAAATCTGAAACTGTCAATTTATATTTATTTTGCAAGCAATAGTTTATTATAGATAACTTCGTATCATCAAAACCTCTGCTTGTCTTTACAACAGGTAAGCTAAAACTTTTATTCCATTTTTTTAAATGAAGAACAAATTCAGTAGCGTTTCAATTCCAACAATATATAATATTACTCATTTAAATATATTTGTGGCAATAGCTATTTTAGATTCGCGGGTAAAAAAAAATTGGGCTTTAGAAAAAAATGTAATTAAAAAATAAATTCTATTAGTAATAGAATATTTTTTAAAATTTAACACTTGTCTTCCCCATGTAATATGTACACTCTTATTTCTGTAGAGTGGAAAGGATCAAAATATTCACTAGAAAAGGGGGCGCCAGTTCCAAAGAGGTTGGGAACCTATGATCTACTGAATGCAGTACATAAAAATTTAGGAAATGGCACATTTATCAATCTTTTGCATTATCTTAATCATAAAATCAATCGTTTTTAATAATTATTAGATCTAAACTATCATGCTAGAAATTCTTTAAATTTAAGTAAGCCACACACTCCAGAATTTCTCACTTTCAGCCTCATTATTATTTCCTGTTAGGAAAGATAAAACCCAAATATTAATCTGAGTGCGACGTCTTAGTTATTCCCAAAACTTGGAAGAGACACGAGGAAGTTCGATAAGGATATACTATGCGAGGGGTGGGGAGGGGAGGTGTCTGCACTTGCACACATTGTTCACGCGCCATGCTTTTAGCAAAGATCGATTTTGACGCAGTACATGGTCTATATATCTTTGACTACACCCTCTACGTGTTATGATTCCCCGAACTATATCGGAAACTTTTCAGACCGCGCGATTCTTTTCCTGAAGCTTCTTTCAGCTAGTGTTCGCCAATTTAAATGTCGATATTTCTGGATCGAAACAATACAGAGCCTTCGCTTAATATAGAGGGATTTATTCCATTCGATCATAACTAACACTAATCTGCGAGAAAATATGAGAATTATTCAATTTTCGATAATATTTTAGTTTTTCCTACCTACATTTTTCAAACAATTCATCCAAATTTATAGCAAAAAGTACTGATTTTCCAGTTCCGATATGTTTTATTGTAAAGTGGAGATGAAATATCATAAAGCTATTGCACAATGATAGGTATTCTTTCATAGGAGTAGGCTCATTTAATTTATTATTAAGCGCAATAAAAACTAAAAAAAAGCTAATATTTTTAAAATTACTTAGAATTAATACAATAAGGAAAATTCTTTATGATTGCATTGTTATTATTATTATTATTATTATTATTATTATTTTTTTTTTGCTTTTTAATTTTTTAAAAGACACACAGACATGCATATGTATAATTTTATGTATTTTTGTTAGAAATAAATTATTTGTTTTTGACATATGCAAAAAAAATTTTTAAAACATATTTATAGAAATTCTCAGAAGTATATTTTACACTTTAAAAAAAATACTCAAATTTCTTTCGAAATTTTTGCGCGTTTAAGAAATGGAATACCCCCCGGATGAATTTACTCTTACGAACGGTGACCTGGAACAAATGTGCGTGACTCACAGTCTCACAAACCGACTTGACAGCTTACCGCCTTTCGACTAAATGATGGTAATGATGGCGTATATTGGCAAGCCTGTGTCTTGACATGAACATGCGGTCATCACATAATAATGCAGTCTTACCACTGTTGCCAGTTGGCATTGCGACGCTTGTGAAAAATAATGGTAGCATGAGGTTTATTAATTTAAATATTTGGTTTATTTACGTCACAGCTATTAAGCACAGAAAATACATTGAATTTATTAAAAAGATTGGTTAGCTCTTTAGAGTCCAAATTAGGATGTTTGTGAGGAAGGAGATGACATCCGTCATGTTCGAAATTTTCCAACGGACATCCACTGGCCTTTCTCTAGGCTCTTCGGAGGGAGAATGGGTCGCCCCTATATCCTCGAGTTACATCTTGTTCGTGGATGGGGTAAAGTTTCTCACGGTGTCAAAGGTTACCGGGGTGACGATAGAACATCGCAGTATTTAGGAGTTTACGTGTACGTAGGAACGTGGTTATCCTAACCACAAAAAGAGGTTGACTTTTCAGCTGTGTGTTTAGAAAACGTCACAGCATATAGTTCAAAATTCCCATTTTTCGGATAATATGTAAGGGAATAATATTTAGCCATTAAAATTATTCAGATCATGATGTTATTGAGGCCGAGTCAGGAACGAGACGAGGCCCTGGGCCCAGTTGGAGCATGCCTTAAGACGTCCCTACACACAATTAGTTTTATTAATATTGTTACTATTATTATTAAAAAAATTAAACCTCACGTTCAGTTGAAGGAATCACTATTAATAAGAGCCCATAGCTTTTGCTTATCATTAGCCATTTGCTTTTTTGTTTTGTTTGTTTTTCGCTAATAATTTTATAAAACGTTATTGCGACTACAATAAACTTAAGGTATCCCAACACATTCGGAGTTGCTGAGAAATTGCATACTAATACAATATAAATGCTTTTTTAGGAATCAATAGAATAAATACTAATTACCAATTAACACTATTTTTAAAAAATTAATTAAATTTTTCAAAAATCACAATTGTAAGTGAAATTTTAGCAACATTTTTGAAAAACTTCACAGCAATTAGAGAAAAAAATAAAAATATTACTAAAGCAAAAATTAAATGCATTTATTTAGATAAAGTACTAAAATTGCAATGTTTTATTAAAATTTAAAAATTTTAGATCTGATCGAGTAAATATTATAAGAAATGTGACACATTCTTTACATATATATATATATATGTGTGTGTGTGGAGACCATTAAATAACAGACCATAACTTAAAAAATATCAATAACAAAAAATATTTTAGTACATTATCTAGAAAATAACATAAATATAAAGCGTAAAAAGTTTCATAAAAATAGGTTTGTAATATTTTGAGCTATCAGACTCGCTATGACAGATTTTAAACAATTTAAATGTCCACTTATGGTAGATTTAAGATCCACTTCCGGTTTTTCTAATTTTATAAAACTGATTGTAACTTGGTCTCTAGGCAACGTAGATACAAAATAAAATATGTTTTGTAAAACCAAAAAAAAAAAAAAAAAACTCTATTCAATAAAATAAAAAAAAAAAAAATATGCTTTTTAACCGAATTTGGTCTTTTCAATGTGTTCGGATACCTTAAGATATCCAATCACCCTAAAATTGTGAATTTTGTAAAAAAAAAATTATGATTTTATTTTATAGGCCATCTTATTTGTTTTATAAAAATAACAAGTTTATTATTTTCTGTTCACTAGATCAAAAACTACAAGAGTTTTAGTAAAAGCAGCTGCCCATTATTTTAAGCAAGGTGTGTCATACTTTAAAATGCGTTTTACTCGAAATGTGTTTTTTCGAAAATGATCAAACGGGGACAGCGATTGCTCAAAAATTTTTGAAAATAATTAACTGAATTTTTTTGTGTATTCACTATAATAGTAGAAGTGTTTTAACTTTCAGATTTATCAACCACTGTTTTATTACAAAATTTACAGTCCTTTATGTTAATATAATCACAGTTTTTGTAAGCAATTTCATATAATAACTAAGATAAAGTGCTCTAGTTTTTGTAAAAATTAAAATATTTCTTATCCTGAAGGTCATTTCAAAAATGAATAGCATAGCAACCCATCAGAGACAAAAAATTGAAAATTTGTTTATAAACATTTAGTGCAGAATGGGCCGCGTTTAGGTTATTTTTTTGTAAATTTTTACCAGTTTTTTTTTTCCATTTTAGTAGTTATAATTTTTTTCTCTTCTTAATTTTAGCATATTTTTCTTAACATGTAATAAAGAAATCTAAAAATAACAACAACAACACAAAAAAAACCAACCCCATATCTCACTTTTTCAAAAAAAAAGTTGTCGCAAGTAGTCGGATACATAAAGTAACATGACAGAATTACTTCATGAATAATATAATCCCTCAATTTTCCCCCCTCCTGCTGTATAAACTAAAACAACAGGCAAATGGTGTAAAAGCAGTCCTAATAAACAACTGGAACCTTATCACTGGACAAATCTTTAGGACGCGAGTATTCTGAATGAATGACAACCTCATTACTTTGCCGCACCTTCTAATGAACCGTTTCGAAGCGGGAGAAGCGGAATCTTTGCTTAGCTCCCGATCCCAGTTAAATCCGTAGCTGTCAGGTGTATAAGTTTTCCTTAAATGTTAATGATCATTTGTGCTTGTAAAACGGACGAGTCTTAAGAGCTTTACGGTTACAAATGTGGAATGTATACCCGTCTCTCGAACAGGAGCTGCTCTTTCCTCTCGAAATATATTTATGCTATCGGTTTTCATGTCAGTAAATAAAGTTTTTAAAAAAATTAATGTTTGTTATTAAAATGATTATAAGAAATTTGAACTACTGTCATTATTATCCTCAATTTTTTGTCTCTAGATTGTAGAAATTATTGTGAAAGAAAATTTTCATTTCATTATTGTCAAAGGTCTCATTTACGACATTAATCTCGAATGTTTCCAGAAGACCAGAGAACCTTTTTAGGCTTAGAAATACATTCATTGCTCTTAAGGGAAGGAATCTATCAATCCGAAATATGCGAAAATTTGCTAAAAGGAAGATTATGGGGAAATAAAGTTCTATTACATAAAAACCTATGCTCTCTTTTAATTGTATATCTGAACATTAACGATTATCTGCCCATAACGTATATCTGAACATTAACGATAAAAATAATAAGAAATATATATTGTCTCGTAACATGTAAAAACAATAATTACAACATCTAAATAAACAGTTAGAAGTGGGGGAAATGTTTTATGACTTAGTTTTAAAAATTTCGATTACATCTCACCATTTATTCTAACGTCAAAATCCTGAACTTTTTTTTTTTTTAAAGACACATCTTAAAGGAAAGTGATTTATTTACTTGTCATTGAATGCATGCATTATTGCTGACAGATTGCACAATTCTGAGTCCTTTTCAAAGCCAAATAAATCTACCTTTCCATGCTATCCCATCATGCCATGAGAATTTAAAAAGGCCCATTTAAATTTAACATGCAACATCTTCAATATTTGTGCACTACTATCTTCGGTGAAATCAAATTTCGAATCCCGAAATCAAATTTCGAATCCCGAAATTCGTCTACTACTTGCTGTTAAGACGTTCCCTGACATTAATTGCACTTTTGTTCTGTTTTGATATTCAATAAAAAGAAACTCCAATGCTGTTTCAGTATGATTTTTTTTTTCTTTTTCTTTATCGGTTGCATATTGGCAACAAAGCCTTTGCAGTCACGGTGAGTCCCCAAATATTTATACTTAAAATTCTAATGTTATATAATTTTTCACTAAATCATAACTCCTAATACCTTATTTCCAAACGCGTTTCATTCTCATTCTGACAGATTTATTAGCTATTCCTCATTAAAGTTATTAGACCTTGAATTTCTGACAGATTTATTGATGATTCGTAGTATTCCTATCTTACACGTGTCTTACTGAGCCGTGGAAACTTTCCCTAAAACACAGATGTAATTTCCAAAAGAAATTTATATTTCCGTTCAGATTATATTTTCTAGATTTCATTTTCCTGTTTTTCTTTATGTATTCAAATCTAGAAACCGAATGATTCCCTCTCGTATTTTTGCACTTGAGCGAAGAGCATGTTCAAAGTAAATGTTAAAATTAAATCAACGGGAATTGATCAACAGGGGCGTAACTACCACCTGTCAATGAAACGGGGCCCCCACGCTTCAGGGGCTCCGAAATACATAAGCAAAAAATCGTCAAATGTTAAGGGAACCTAGAAAAAAGCCCCCTACGAATTTTGATACAGAGTGGAATCAGGACTAACTAGGCCAGTGGTGATCAATATCAAGAAACATTTTTTAGTGCCATGATTACAACTCACAAAATGAACATCTCTCATCATTACATTACATACATAATATGAAGTAATATGCAACTTGTGAATTCGAGCATTTTGTTATTAAGATCTTGTTTCTGCTGATTATCGTGCATCTTATAAATTAGTCCACATTTATTCAGTTAAGTAGGAAACACAACACCAACATAAAACAAACAAGACATAACGGTTTACACATGACGACCACAAAAGCAGCCTTTCTTCGATTTAGAAACCTGAACCCTTTATAGTCATAGTCAACCGGAAGCTATTAAAATCATATGACTTCCAGTAAAGGCACTTCTGATGGGTCCACATACGTGGGAGATACAAGATTGCATTATCCTGATTTAAAAACGCATGAGAGATAAGGTCGGAGTTAGTTCCCGTTTAGTGGGTAATATAAAAATTATCATGCGAAGTTTTGGAGAGCTCAAGACCATTATGAATTAAAATCCCTCGAAGAGAAAATTTAAGTAAATTGTTACATATACAGTAGAACGTCATTTATCCGAATCAATCGGGACCGGACACCGTTCGGATACACGATTGTTCGGATAACCGAAAATCGAATGCGATCCATGCAGTATATGAAACCGGACACTATACGAATATTGAAAATCATCACATTCGGAAAACGTGCTTGAAGAAAAAACAAAATAGGTGGAAACTGTCGCAATTTTACCTTTATTGTGGAAAATAATCAATTATTTTTCGCTGTACCAATGTACACCTTCGGTTTTTCGCTGCAAAGTCTCTGATTCTCTTGAACACCAGTAATTGAGTAGGACAGCACTCTCTGATTGTTGTTCGTACCACTCCATAGCTGTCTCTAACATCAACAAAACTCAACAAAAGAGCACGTATACACCCCCTCACTTGGAAACAAACTGACCTAATTAATATTCCGCGCAGATGTTTACCAAATCACACAACTGAAATTCCCCAAGTATCCCTCACCTAGGGTTTTCCGTCACTTTTGGCCTCACGCGAATAACTGTTGAGCATTGCACTGTTCGAAAACGTATCCGAACTTTGGTTCGGATATTTGACGCTTCGGATAATAAACGTTCGGATAAACGACGTTCTACTGTATATTTAAAAACCATGTGACAGAAGTGTCTTATAATGCATGTCTGCAATTAAATGTCCAGTTAAACCGGAGACTTCTTGAAAGGAAATTCATTAAGAAAATAGTGTACTGTGCAAGGGTGTCAAACTCAAAGGCTAACTTGGGCCAAACAACTTCAGATGGGCCGCAAAAAAATTCAATATTCACATAAACGTAAGTTTATTTCGAATAATACATTAGAATAAACATATATAAAAGAACAAGAAAAATTTAATGTTTATGTCCTGACACTTCGCATCTTCTTCTCTACTACTATCTTTCCTATTGCGGAAGAAATTTTGATATTTTATTAAATATTATTGTGGGCCGATATATACTGGCCGGGCTGCAAAAATGTTCGATGTGGGCCGCGAATTTGACACCCTGGTGTACTGTATATACTTCAAGAAAAAAATTTCTAAAATCAATTACCTACCTTTCCCCTGCTGTCGAATTCTACTTTTAAAACTTCGAGTTACAGGTCGCCCGAAACGCACCATTTCTCTGCCCCAACGTTCCGATGATCCTCTCGACGGAATGCAAAAAGAAATTTGCTCCGAATCGCGCCCATCCCGAGGAAAAGCGCATCGGCAACGTTTCCACACCTCCGGCCGTAATAGACTGAACTCGGTGAAGAAAAGAAATCGATCAACTTTTCGACGGACGATGTCGAGACCCAAATAACAACGCCGGTCTTAAATTCTCTCGCCGAACCGATCGCTGGCATTTAATTCGGTGGGAAGCTCTTTTCACGCTGCGCCTCCTTGCTTCTTGTTTTTATTTTTATTCTTTCGCTAACTGTCGTCGACATCCTCTTCTCTCTCTCTCTCTCACTTCCTCCTTTTTTCCTTCTTTTTCTTTTTTGTTCTTTCCTTCCCAGTGATTGTCTGCTCCGAGATGAAAAGAAGACGCGAGAACAGAGCCATCTCGCGGCGTCAGTAGTAAAAGTAATGAGAAAACTTCTTTTCGCAAAAAGGCTGCTGCCAGCAGTTGGGAAAAGTAACGAGGAAAATGTGCTCGGAGCGGTGCGGGCGAAATTTTTCTCTCCGGGTCCTCTTCTACGCCTTTTGTTCTCTTTTCCGTCCACATTCGCGCGTGAAAGGAAAGGAGAGATCATCATTCGTTTACAGTTACAGCTACGGAAAAAAAAGGCAGAATATTGTGAGGTTGATTTTTAAGAACGTGGAAGATGAATATGTTTGGGTTCTCCTGTCTGGCGAACCATTAAAAGTTAGACGGGATAGCTCGCTTTAGAAGCTAGAGAAATTAATTCACGCGTTACTAAGATGCTTAACTCGACTACAGCAAACTCAAGCCAACTCTTGAAGGAAAGTCCTACATATATTTTTGTTTATATATTCTGTTTAAAAAATAAGTAGATCTAGCCTTTGAGAAGAATTTTACCAGGACAACAATGCACAAGAAAACTTTTCCTACTCATGTAAATTATATTCAATTCAGTTCCTTTTTTAAAGTAGCTTTTACAGGGTCTTCTTTCCTTTACTCGTTCTCAACGTGAAGAGGACAAATAATTGACACGAGTACGCATGCATCAACCACACCCTGAAAAGGAAGAAATGGAGTTGATATAGTGCAGGGGTAGCGAACCTTTACGGATCAACCAGCCATTTTTTCCAAAAATATTTTTAATAATGTACAAACGGACCGTTAAACAATTTTGACTTGTATAATTGGAAAATAATAAAACTAAATACACACTAAGAACTCTTAACTCTTTTATTTACTACGAAAACTACATTTTGCGCTGTATAGTAGTAACAGTCTTAGTTATACGTGTAATTCAAATTTAAGTAACATTAAAAAAGGAGACTTTTGTTGTAGCAGATTAGATGACAAATAACTTATATTAGGATTGTAAAGAACTTATCACACGTACACGTTTGGTGCAATTTTTGGTCCAATTCGTGCAATTTTTACTCCGTTGCCATAGCGATGGCTTTCGAACAACTTTTTACCAGTGAGCTGAGAAAGTTGTTCTAAATGAAAGTTGCTTGAAATTCCAGCCAGTGGGGTTCTTCGGCGCCCTACGCCATAAACAAGATGGCGGTAACGGTGGTAGCTTCCCATCAAAAGCAGCAGATATGGAGTTTAATATTTTAAAGGTGTACAATATTTTAACGGAATATTTTAAGCAGAATGGATACTCCATTTCTGTTTACCCCCATAAACAAAAGCGCGAGCGAAATAAAAGAAATAATATTGGATGGACCTTTTCGAAGCAGAAAAATCAGCGAGTAATGTTTCAATGTGGAGAAAGAGCCTGGCTGACGTCAGAGCATGTCGTTTTGTTTACGGTTACCCTTCCCCCTCCGATTCGGCGAAAAGTTGGGCCAAAAAATTGCACGGAAAATTTGCGTGTGATACCGCCTTAAGATGTTACTTTTAGAAGAATGCATGCTGACTTGGAGTCATCAGCCAAACGATTTCTATGTGAGCCTTTAATATTTTTCATCTCTGAAAATAATAATTTGTAGGCATAATCAGATGAAAATATAGTTGTAATAGCATGATCCAGCTTTTTCAAAAAGTTAAATGTGTCTGGAATCGCTTTTCATGTTTCCAAAATTTCATTGTTAACATTTTTACCTATATTGTTTGTTAATATTTCTGTTTCAATCAATTCCAACTTTGTCCTTGTTTCAATTAATTTTTGAATCCATATTGAACTAGACTGGAAATCAATCTCTCAGTTGCATTTCAAATTTTGTCATTTTTCAACCAATCGAATAGGGACAAGTTCAGTTTAACAAATGAAGTCACATGTGGGTACATAATAAACTTGAGCGTTTAGAGAAAATCTGAGAATTCCGACCGTCACTCGCGTTTGTTCGTAATACTTCATAGTGAACTTTGTTATTTTGAAATAAAATGCTAACCGTTTTGATCGGTGGCGTGCCCAATGATTATGCCATTAATGGCACGCGTGCCACTAGTTCGCCATCCCTGATATAGTGTAACTCAACAAAAATGTTTATTTCTTACAAAACCAAATAAAAGCAATGCGAGATTGTAACTGAAGTATTTAAATCTATAATTACCACTGTACAGTCGGACCCCGATTGAACGAATTAATCGGGACGGAACATTTTTTTCGTTGTTTCGGAGCAGTAGCGCACAGAAAAATTTGTCAAGGGAGAGCCCATGGTCGAAAGTCCCCCAACTCATATCATACCTCAAGACAACACCAATTGATTCTTCTGATTTTGTTAACAAAAAACAGTAAAAAATAAATTATTGAATAAATAATTAGCATTAATTAATAAAATAAATTGTTCACTACAAGTACTTAATTAAAATTTACGTTATATATATATATAGGATTATCATCAATCGAAAAAACTCAAGGGCTTTGAGTTTTTTCGATTGATGATAATCCTGGAGGTCCGGACCCCCCCCCCCCTTGGGTGCGCCACTGATTCGGGGTTATTCATAATATCGAGTTCCGAAAAACACAGTTTTTTTTTTTTTTTTTTTTTTTTTGCATTTACCTTCTGGTAATTCTTTAATAAGCAACTACTCAAAAATATTCAAAAAACTACGAACTTTTTATTCAGCAGCTAAAAATACTATTAGCGAATTATTACGGACCAGTTAATTGGAAATTTTAAAATACTGACTGATAGATGCTAGACAATCTTTTTGATTCCAGACTCGAAAGTGTTCTTTTTTGATTTTACGCAGAGAAAAAAAATTATATTGCTTCATTTACATCTTCCTTCATGAGGAATATCAGTTTACAAACATTGTAAAGCATCAGAAAATGTAACTGTTTTGATAGGAGTTTTAGAAAAAAATTTCCTATTCTTATTAAAACTCACGCGATAAGCTACACTCGTGACTCATCTGCACCAGTGAAGTTCAATAACGGGCTGCACTCTTTCCTGTCGAAATTTGCTGCTAACAAGAAAAGTATTTTTCTGGGGCGGCAAAAAGGATTTGTCATTTGAAAAGCAATCGAACTTTTTCTTATCTAAACTAAGAAAAAATTTTTTTTTTAACTGTTGAAATAATTCGTTAAATTAGAGGGTTTAGTATTCTCTAAATAGGGTTTTTGCCTTCATTTTAAGGTATCCGAATACGTTCGGAGTACTTTTTAACAAAATAGTTTACTGAAACATTATAAATGCTCTTTTAGAACTCAATACCAATAAATATTACTATATTCAACAATCAAAATTTAAAATAAATTACCTGAATTTTACAAAAATCACAAGTGAAATTTAAGAAATATTTTTGAAAAACTTCAAAGTAGTTAGAGAAAAAAGTAATAAACGTATAAATAAAAGTATTACTAAAACAAATTAGATGCATTTATCTAGAAAATGTACTCAAATTTTAATTTTTTATTAAAATCTGAAAATTTTAGAGCTGATTGAGTAAACATTATAAGAAATGTTACATTTTTTATGAGACCATTATTTAAATAACAAGCCATAACTCAAAAAGTATTCATACAATAAGAAATATTTTAGTACATTCTTTAGAAACATAAATATGAGGTTCAAAAAGTTTTATAGAAATACATTCGTAATATTTTGAGTCATCATGGGCAATTTAAGTAGTTTAAATGCCCACTTCTGGTAGATCAAAAACTCACTTCCGAGTTTTTAACTTTATAAAATTGATTGTAACTTGGCCTCTAGGTAGCGCGTAGAAAGAAAACAAAGTATATTTCGTAAAGTCAAAAGATAGCTCTATTCAATAAAATAAAAAACAAAAATATCTGCCTTGACTGAATTTGGTCATTTTCAACGTGTTCGGATACCTTAAACGAGGGAAAAGGAAAATTCTATTATATATAGCTATCATTCTTGCATAAATTTCATCAATAGTAATTTCGAAAATATTCGCACTAAACTAGCAAATTAGCAGTCAAATTACAAACTATAAAATACTGAGTCTATTACTAACTTATTTCTTTTTATAAAATTTTAGCACGGTATGGAGAAGCTGTAATAATTTTAAAAATTCGAAAATAGCTACAAAAGTGTGTTTTTCTTTCATGCATGTCCTTAAATGTTGGTAATGAACTTAAAAAAATTAAAGGATCCCAAAAGCATTAGAAAAAATGGTTCTTGTTGGGATTCCATTTATTTGCTCTGTACATCTGAAAGAAAATTCCGCGTCAATTAATTATCTCATCACATTCGAAATATTTTAATCACAAATATTTAGATGTTAGAGAAGGACAATATATATAAAAAATTCTTAACAAAATAATTTTGGGCTTTTTCCCCCTGAAAATCATTGCTTTGATATGTGCAACACATTCATCTTTGCTGAGTGTAGTCGTGACAAAAGAAAGGTCGAGTAGCAAACAAAGAATTTATTTATGTAATTTAAATACAGGATAGAGTTCACTTACAACTTCTTTCGCTACATATTCATATCAGGAAGAAAAAATTCCGCTTCTCACCGTAAGAGTGCTAAAAACCAAGAGAGAGAATTATGCATTTTTGTACATTTAAATATGGAAAAATATATTGGGAAAAATCACATTTAAGTGAAAGGGAATACTTATTAAGTATGGTTATTTTTAAAATTATGTAAATTTTCCAAGGAAAAGTTTCAATCGCTCAGTAAGGCATAGGTAAACTATTATGATATTCTTTTATTAGGAATTTCCAATAAATCCGTCAAAAATTCAAAGTATTCTACTTTTAATCAGGAATTCCGAATAAATCTTTCAATACATAGGTTTTAATTCTTTCATGTGAGAGGAAATGAGAAGCGCATTTTGAAATAGGGTATTCCGAATTATTATTTAGAGAAAGAATATATAAGATTATAGAATTTTAAGTAAATATTAAGTTATTGTATATGTATAAATATAAATTTCGTTAGGGATGGGGTAAGACATCGAAGCTTTTAGTTATTATCATATCAGAAGGTACATCAGGAACAAAGTTATGACCTAGAAAAACATTTTTCTTCTAAAGTTGGACGAAAAGACTTATTGCATCGTAATTACTATTCAAAATTAGCGTCTCTTATTTATACGGCTTAGAAATATAGCAAGCTGTGTAAATATTTCAGTAATAAACCTACTTATAACATTTTTCATGGGCAATATAGACCAGGACAAAGTTAGTTTTGAAGATCATTCATGGTGTATCTCTACTGGAAAAGTCAAAATGAAAAATTATACTATAAAAATGATCTGCCTATTCCATCTCAGAATTTTGGTTGCAACCTATGTGTATGGTGTATATTATACTGAAATCAAGTTTTGGAAATATATTATTATTAAAGAGATTGAAGCGCACAAACTGAAACATGCCTTCTGTACTTTTAATTATCAGTCTACGAACAGTCATTAACATGTTATTGCCCTTGACAGACAAACACTGCTCTTAACGCCTTTTCGTGCTCTTAACGACGCAACTAATTATTGGTGTTTTGAATTTTTCTGCTACGCCTTTTAAACATTTAATCCGCGAGTTCGACATACTTCAAAGGAACATTGATGTTTCACGAAATTCCCCGGACATCTCCAGTACGATTTATATTCAGAAAATATGTTCTTCAGGCGGATTTAATACTGTTATTGATTAATTTAATTCAATCGAATTTCAACATTGTATCCATTTTAATGTAATTCAATCCAGCAAAAATTTAATTTGTAGAAATTCAAATGGTATATTTATTTATGTAGTTACCAGAACCATTCGATTAGTTGGTCCTCGTGATGATTTACGACAGAAAAAAAAAGAAATGTAGAAGGTAATAAATTAGACATGGTATCATTTTGCAGTGTGAGAGAAAACTCATCATATTCTCACGTTTTCAAAATTATCGCAAAAAAGCTTCATCTGAAGGTATAAGACTCACTCTCTCTCTTTTTTTTTTTTTTTAGTTTAAAGTGATTATATATATTATCTATTCTGTTCCATAATTTCTACTTCTTTTAGTAAGTCCATCGAAGTTGCCTAAACAGATATACTAAAAGATGCAAAAGCTGATTTCAGCTTTTAGTACATAATAGTGTTATTTGATGTATACTGGGGAGATATGAATGCTTTAAATCATATGAATCAAGAACAGCCGCCAACCATCATTGAATGCAAACTTACCTTGGAGTATTCAGTGCAATTATTTAAAAAAAAGATTGAAAAATTGTTTTGTGTGTATAAGGGCACAAAAACAATTTTTGGACTAAACAAAAATATATTCTGGAAATTATGCAATACTAGTCAGAGGAATAAAGCAATAATTATTTGCATTTCCCGTTTTATTTTTCAATTTTTTTTGAACAATGAAAAAATAAACATAAAGGTTAATAAGTATATTTTAATAAATCTATGCATGTTAATTAGGACTGCTTCCATTATGCGCCCATAAGGGTAGATTACGGTTATGTGGAGAAAAAGATATTAACCGAAACTTATTTTATGTATAAAAAAATGTTCTATAAAACAAAAATTATAAGAAAAATAATTTCTTCTTTTTTAAATAAAAATAATGATTTCAAAATTTAATATTGCCACAAAGGAGGGGGGGGGGGTGAATTTTTATACAAAAGAGAAAAGGATTTAATTCCGGTTACATGATTTTAGACTCAAAACAATTATATTTCTACAATACAAATACCCAAAAATAACGGTTAACTGACAATTGAATACTGAATAATTCAGGGTACATTGTACACATTACAACATTTTATAATTCATCTCTCTCTCCTCCCAGCTCCGTCGAACCTGTCCGATCAAAGCATTTTTCCATCTTCCGCTTTATCCTGCACATTAATTTAAAACTTAACGTGCACATTTTTTTAAAAAACTTATATTAACGAAGCCGTTAAATGTGTCTTAAATGTGTCCCCCCTCGCCTTTAACTGTTTAGTATGTGTTCTTTCTTCGCTTTAAATGTTAAAAAGTACTTTGCTTTTCCCATAAAAAAATATCAAATTCTCAACTTCATTCCCCTTGTTGTCGTATTTAAGATAATTTTTGTTTTATTTATTTTGTATACCAGAGAACATTTTTCCTGCATAGGTAGGTTTTGAAATTCTGAAAAAAAAAATTCGATTCACTCTAGGGCACATGCAAAAGGTTCATTATTTTCTATGCAAATTCTCAAAACTATATATCGCATGTGCAGAAAAAAATACAAATGCATCGTTAGATTTATATTTTTAAATATTGAATTTGAAAATTTCTATGTTATTGTTATAATATAGTATATTATATAAACGTTCGAATCAGAGAGGTGATAAGAACTTATGGGTGAACTGGATCTGGCCCGCGGTGCTTTATCTTCACTTATTTAGACTTTGGATAACATTGAACGTTTCCGTGTTAAGCATTTTATTTTGATACTATTTTAACCTTTTCAGGAATCTCTAAAATTGTTTGGTTAATTCTTTTTATTTATTTCAAAAAGAAGCTCAATTTTATTTGACCTCTCAAGTTAAATGCTTATAAAATTATTTTTTACTTTTCGAAAAACTAAACTTCGGTTATTTCTAATCCAACAGTTGTAGGGAACTCCTCTGTTATCGATATCAGACGTTGCTAAATCCAATGTTGTTTTAGCATCGGCATAAATAATTTTTTCCTGTTTTTCTTTCAGGGCGTTTTCGTCGCCGTTGCGTTCTCCGATAACTGATTACTCAAAAGATCTCTTCATCATTTTCAAGTCACATACACTACTTCTACAAAATAAAAATAAAGTATTTCGCATTGATTCTCGACTTCTGTGAGACTAGAAAGAGATGCTTTGTTCTTTAAAGCTGGTGATTTAGTAAAGTCTATTTTTAATTGCAATTCTTTCCTCTCTCCCAGCTCGTTGCTGTTGCTGATAACATTCGATAAAAGACCGCCACCCTCCGATTGAAAAATACTGATATATACCATTTAACAGATTAAAGGATAAACATGTCCTGATAAGAATCGTTAAGTCACTACCTTGCACCGTGTAAAGGATTTCTTAATTCTTATCACTATTCTTAGAAGCAACACGATTTTATTTTTCACGATTTCGATTTCTTTCTTTTTTTTTTCTGGTGAAAAACATATAAACAACATTCACATGATTACATGTTCATAACATCAGCATAAACAAAAATGGCACCGAATGCAGAACTCGATTACAAAATTTTTACTTAGGGTGAGAAATAAAAACTACAGAAGCTCCATCTTGCGGAATGGACGTGATGCAACTACGGTGAAAATCATTTAACACGAAACTGAGAAGGACTGAAATATTTTTTCGTGTTAAAAGATATTGCAAAAAAAAACATATATTCAACAAAATTAAATTTTAAGTTAGAAATTAAGCAGAGTACATTTTATTTACATAGGTATGTATAAATGCAAGTTTTTTATAAAAAATAATGAAACAAAAACATTTACAAGAATTTAAGGAAATTTCATACAAGGTTTGCAAGATTTTGAAAACAAAACTTTTATTGAGTTTTTGCAAAATAATTTGATATTTTTCTTTGCATTGTCTTTTTTAGCATTAAATTGTCAACACATTGTTCGATGTGGTCCATTTCCTTATTCATTTCACCATTAGGATGTGCTTTTAAATAACTGCGTACACTTTTTAGGATGTTCCTTATTTCGGACGAAGTGGGAACTAGAGCTGCATTATTCATTTCATTATCGTGGTCGGAATCAGCATCAATGACATTTTTGTGAGCTTTGAACAAACTCCAAAATGTCTTTGTCTGTCGTAATTGGGGCTGTAAACACTGTTTTGGCCCATCGATAGCTCAGCTTAAATTAAAATACTCATACTCAAAATTAAAAACACAGTGGACTGACTTGTATATATGTCTCTTTATTTCGAAGGCCCAACGCCAACTGCTCGCTCTTTGCACTGCCACTCCCTGAGTCTTTGTGGCCGCACCCCAGTCGCTTATCATATTTCACCTCCCCACATTTGGGAAGCGATCACAGCTGTTACCAGTGGCGAGGCACTCAACAAACACATTATCATCATCTACTGCAACGAATTCATCCGATGATACTGAAAAGAGCAGTTCAATAATACAGAAACTTTCTCAAACATTTCATTAAGTGTCGGCGTGGCTGGTGTTTTCCGTATTTTGTTCTTCCAAAAGGAGAATCTTCTCATGTTAAGCGATTTTCGTTTGGTGTTAAAAGAAAAAATGTCGAAAATACATAGTAGTTTTGTGGGACCGTACAATTATTTCGTATTAACCGATATTTCGTCTTCTGCGTTTTCGCGTTAAATTTATTTTACTGTATCTTAAAAGTTGTACACAGGACTTTCTAAAAAGGCAAAAATTGGAATAAATAATTCGAGTAATAATTATAGCTATCTGATCTTACAAAAAATGAGGATCCTTATATTATCGTGGTTCAAAGAGTATGAATTAAAATTATGCTGTGTAACACACCAGGCAAATGATACTCAACCTGCTTCCCGCCGGGGTCTTCTGAGAGGCTCGGTCATGACCCATTGCACTAAGAAATTCAATTATTTAAAAACAATGTTAAAAAATTTAGAGGGAAATTCTATCAATCAAGCAATGCAATCCATCAGTATTGCTATCACAGTTTGCTTTTTTTTTATTGTAAAAGGTAAGCAAGAGGCTTAGACAGGGATGAAAGGAAATCGAAACTACCCCATAACTCAGTAAAAAATGCATAAAAATACATATTACTTAAATGTGTTTAAGGTATCCGAACACGTTCGGAGTACTTTTTAACAAAATAGCATACTAAAACATTATAAATGCTCTTTTAGGACTCAATACCAATGAATATTACTATATTTAACTATCAAAATTTAAAATAAATTACCTGAATTTTACAAAAATCACAATTATAAGTGAAATTTTAGCAATATTTTTGAAAAACTTCAAAGCAGTTAGAGAAAAAAGTAATTAACATACATTAGTAAAGGTATTACGAAAACAAATTAGATGCATTTATCTTTTTAATTTTTTTTTAAAATTTGAAAATTTTAGAGCTGACTGAGTAAACATTATAAGAAATGTTACATTTTTTATATGAGACCATTATTTAAATAACAAGCCATAACTCAAAAAGTATTTATAAAATAAGAAATATTTTAGTACATTCTCTAGAAAAACATAAATATCAGGTTCAAAAAGTTTTATAGAAATACATTCGCGTAAGATTTTGAGTTATCAGACTCGCCATGATAGATTATGAGCAATTTAAATGCCCACTTCTGGTAGATCAAAAACCCACTTCCGGTTTTTCTAAATTTATAAAATTGATCGTAACTTGCCCTCTAGGTAGTGTAGAAACAAAACAAAGTATGTTTCGTGAAGTAAAAAGATAGCTCTATTCAATAAAATAAAAAGCCAAAAATATCTGTCTTGACTGAATTTGGTCATTTTCAACGTGTTCGGATACCTTAATAGAAAGTTTAATATAGTATTAAGATAAAAGCCGAATATAAGTTTTAATATTTTGATCAATTTTACTTTGCCCAATGTTGATTTGGTCTTTGAGTGTTTTTTCCTCATTATCTTCATGTTGCGGCCCGCGGGAAATACCTGTCCTATGTATGTTGCCCGTGGGTAGAAAGGTTAAGTACCGCTGTTCTAGACGAAGCTTACTTTAATAACAAATTACAGTTACATTCATTATTAAAAGTACGACCATTCCTTAAATAATATACAGTCAGAATGATTAATATAAAAATGTACTCTAAAATAACTAATAATTTCCTGAAAGACAGACATGTATATATAGCATTAAAAACCTTTGCAAGACATAAACAATTAGAAGCCATTGATTTAACGCAAAGCATACATTTTGCAAAAACGACTCCAAATTTATTAAATTGTTGAGGTCTTTCTAGTCTTTCTAGGCGCACCAATCGTGGCTATGAACAACAATGCGTAACAAGAGGTCGATTAATAAACGTAATTATAAAGCTACTATTGAATGGATAATTAATACTCTTTTCAAGAGATAAAGGCATTTCAGGTTTCTATTTGTAGCGTTATCATCCCGAACTGTTTTTAAGCACAGTCCGGAATTCATTAACAATTCGTCGAAACGTAATGAAGCAGAAAATAACGGTTTCACATACCGAAGTTTTCAATGATGAATTGACGAAAAGCTAAGCGATTTCTTATGAATAATGGTCCGATACGGAGAGAAGTGTCGGAAAAAAATATGATGGATGGGTGATGAATTACTTGATTATAGAGTCGCTGGAATAATGGGTTCGCTTACAGTTTTTTATCCCCATTGAATTCAATTCAATGAATACCACTGGAGGAGTTCAGAGGTGAAACGAAATTTTTTCCCCCTCATTTGTGAATGCTTAATAGATTTTGTTATTGGTAGCTATGAAAGATAAACGGTTTTTTACTCAAGGATGGAAACGGTCGAATTAAGGTTGTTAAGTTTATGTGTGATGTCAAATTAATCGCAATGAAGACATCTACAAAAAAGATTATTTTGAAGACACGTTAAAAAAGTCGACAAATTTCGCCAATGGAAAAAACATCGCCAACTCAAAAAATGTCGCCCAGTTCTGTCATCGCTATTATTACTGTGTTCGAACGAGCGCGGGAATGGTTTCCACAATTGGCTGTATATCACACCATTTGGGGACGTCTTTTGATTTGACGACATTAGTCGACGGTATAACTAATAAGTACCTTCAAAATGGAAGTGGGAAATTATATTTATAGTCACTGGCGGAACTAGTTTTGAGTGGGCTCTGTATCAAAATCCCTTGGGGCGGTTTTTAGAGTCCCCTTAACATTTTACGATTTTTTTGCTTACACATGCTAGGGCCCCTGTAGCTTGACAGCCCCGTATAATTGATATGGCTAATCCGGTGGTAACTACGCCCCTGTTTATGGTGTAACTGTTAATTGTTGGGTACAAGTTCGATATACGGACTTTTTTCAAAAATTGCCAAATTTTTTTTTTCGGCGTCAGCAGTTGCCAAGGGAAGCACAGGGTTGCATTCCTCCCCCCTCCTTCCCCCTTAACCGCCCCGAAACTCTCCCCTTCCCTTCCCGCCTGACTAAGCAGTTTAGCAAAGTTCCCCACTTCTATCTAAGTTTCAGTAATTAAAAAGAAATATTAATAATTAATATGAATAAGAAATAAGGTAATAATAAAAGAACTGAAATACAACCTACTAATGAAAGAATATTCAACCTAATCAATAATTAAAAATAAACTTTAACAAATATTAAATAACTATTTTTTATGAATAATTTTAATATAATTATAAAATTTAATATTAATCAAAGAATAAAAATTATTAATTAATAAATATTCTTTCTAAATATTAAGAAATAGTAGGTAATAAGGCAGGGAATTCTTGTCCGGAAATATCTATGTCTGAACAGTTGAAAATCCAAAAAGAAAAGAAGGATGTTTTACAGAGAATCCCTCCCCCCCCTCCCCTTTTCCAAAAAAAAAAAAAAACTAAAATTACTGCTCTGATTGGAAAATTCACCATAAAACGAAGACCCCGCGAAACCCGACCGGAAAACAGGGGGAATCAGGGCAGACAGAATCTAGTGCAGAATCGCCCGAAAAAGGCGCTAAAAAAAAGTCCGTATATCGAACTTATGTCAAAAGTACACATGCGTTGATCAGGCATTTAGATTGATGAAACAAAGCAAGTAATAAATTGAATATTTCACGGATATTTGTTACGGGTATTTCGTATTATATTGTCGACCAATTTTTCAAATCAAAATATGATGCCAAATGCCACGATATGCAGCCAATAATGGAAAACCGTCCCCACGCATGTTCCAAAACAATAATATCGTTGACAGCTTTTGGTGATGTCTTTTGAATTGCCGACTTCTTTTTAAATTGGTGAAATTGCTTGACGGTATAATACAGGGATATTCAACCATACATATGACAGATATTATATGCGGGCCGCGCCATGAGGATAATGGGAATAAAACACGATAAGACCAAAGCAGCATTGGACAAAAAAAAAATTGATCAAAATATTAAAACTCTCACTTTCGGCTTTTATTTTAATACTTTATTAATCCTCCTATCAAGCACACACAAAAAATATTTACTTGTATGATTTTTTTATTGAATTATAGGGTAGTTTTGATTTCCTTTCTCCATGACCAAGCCTCTTCTTTACATTTTGCAGTAAAAAAAGCAAATTGATACATTGGATTGCTTCATTGATAGAATTTCCCGCTAAATTTTTAGTACATTGTTCTTAAATAATTGAATTTTTTAGTACAATAGGCCTTAATTGAGCCACACAGAAAAGGCCATCAGGCCACATGCAGCTCCCAGGCTGAGTATCATTGGTATAATACAAAAATAATTTTTTTCATGTTTGCATACAAGAGTCATATAATTCCGTTAAAAAAAATAAGGAATGAGTAAATTCTAATCTTCAAAGACCAAGAATATTAATCCATATTATTCATTTTCTTAAATAGTTTGTTTTGATTTCTTCCAAGCAGTTTTTACATTTTCCTGCTAACTATTACGTGTACATTTAAATTACTAGTGTGCTTATATTTGTCAGCTGATGAAAGGATCGGGTAACGTGATGATCTTATGCAGTAGCGCACAAAAAAATTTTTCAAGGGGGACGTCCATGGTCGAAAGTCTCCCAACTCGTATCATACCAATTGATTCTTCCGAATTTGTTAACAAAAACAGTAAAAAATAAATTATTTAATTAATAATTAGCATTAGTTAATAAAATAAATTGTTAATTCCAAGTACTTAATTAAATTTTATGTTATACATATATATAGGATTATCATCAATCGAAAAAAAACTCAAGGGCTCGTCCGGACCCCCAAGACACCCCCCTTGTGTGCGCCACTGATCTTATATAATACTAGCCGTTATCCGCCCACTTCGTTTGGTATTTCATAAGGCATGACTACATATTGTTTTTTATTTCGTAAGATATCGATAACTAAGTCCTAGCATTTAGCTTATGATAGTATTGAAAGGAAAACATTCTTATAGCTCTCACCTGTTCATTTAAAAAGGGCATAACTTGAAATTCTAAAACGGAAGAATAATTCTCTTTTACACATCCCCAAAATCCCCTACCCAGAGTCGGCTTCCACAAAACACATTTCTCTCTCTCTCTGGTGGATTTCTTCTTAACAAAATAAACATGCTTGCCAAATTTAAAGTCTGTTGGTCTAACAGTTCAAAAAAAGGGAATTTTTCATCTTTAATGCCTCCGTAACCCTTTTTGGAAGTAGATTCCCACAAAACCCATTTTTAGTGAATCTCTATTCAACAAAAGAAACAGCTTGCCAAATTTCATGTTTATACGTCTTATAGTTGTGAAGATATTGTGATGAGTGAGAGAGTCACTTTTTTCCTATAGATAGTTTAACAATTCATCACCAGCCGATTAACAATGAAATTTCTTTTTAGAAATGGTGTCATAAAAATAAGTGCAATTGAAGAAAGGCGTTAATATGCAGAGCCAAAAAATAAAAATAAAAAAACAACTATATATAACTTATACAGTGGTTTTATATATCAAATAGAAAATTTGTGTGTTTTCATGCTTGTTTGAATGGTGCTTGCAACTGTAATGTAACTGCTTTCAACTTTCCTTTTCAAAAATATAATATAACAATAATCCTTTTAAATTTCCTATTGGATTTAAATAATATTCAAACATTTTAGATCAAAAATTAAGCCATTTTTAATTGATTGATCAGTTATTACCTAAATATATATATGTAGTTTGAATTCTCTTTAAAAATGTAACTATAATAGGGACGAATTGTTAAAGTTTGAAGGTAACTCTCCTCACGCTGTGTGTGCTCATAATTTTCAAATTATTTCTTTTTAATTTAGTTTTTAGCAGTGAAATTATTTGGATTTGCAGGAAATTTATTTTCATATTTATTTTAATTTAAAAAAATTTTGTTTCCATTTCGTAACGATTCTTTACATAATATTTGCACTCAACATTTGTTTCTCAATTTTATTCATTTTTAATCTTTGAATCGGTTACAGTTAAAGCATACATTGCTTTGATTTTTAGTGTTTTAACAATTTTTAAAAATTAGAAACGTACAATAAAATATGATCAAGTGGATGTTCATCTGTTCCCCTCCCCCCCCCCTTTTGTACTATATTTTAGAGCTTTTTATTATTTTCCGGTATCTTTTATTCTAAAGATTAAAAAAATGGCCGTGGAGAATTTTGATAAAACTTATAAGATATAAAAGAAGATTTGGTAATTTATTATTCTACAAATGAATTCAAAAACATACAATTTGAACTATTTGTAGTGGTTTTTAAAAATAATAGTAAAATATTGAAAATAACTCGTGCCTTTTAAACTAAATTAAATTCAATATTCCAATTTATGTTCAATTTTAATTTATTTCTGAAAAACAAATACATTAACATTTTTCTGAAAACCGTTATTTCTTATTATTATACAATTTTTCTTACTGTTCAATTTCACTAAGTATAAAAAAGTATATATAATTATCAAATATACATTCAAAAAGTCAATTTCTTCCTTTTAGATGCTTTGCGATGCTTAATTTGAAAATGGAATAAAAAATTTAATTTAAAAATTAAGATTTTGGTCTCGCATTTAAAAAAAAAATTGTTCCCCCTTTTCATTACATTATGCCAATATTTTAGTAACAAGTCACTGAATTAAAAATTGGATTTACGTTAACACTCTGCATTTATATATCAAGTATTGCTCCGAAATTATCAATATTGTACTGGAAATAAGCTAAAGTTCATGATTTCGGTTATAATCCACAGCAAAAATCTAAAATAACGTTTTCAAAATAATAAATGCTTTCATATCTTTACAAGCGAATGCGGTTAGGCATACATACTTAAGAGAATAATAAAACTAATGTGTAATCAGATGATTTCACATTACCTTAAAATTTTGAAAGTTTCAATTTAATTACGATACCTTCCCCCTTTTAGATGTTGAATTTAGCAATATTCTCATTTCTAGTTTGTTACGGATTCTCCCGACAAGTTCGAAAGCCTAAATTAACTAACACGAGGTAAAAATATCGAACACAGAATCCCATTTTTATAAATACAACACTCATTTGAAAAATCCACAGAACCTTTCAAATAATTCAAAAACTCCCCCTAAATATAAAACAACACATCCACTCCGGGATATAGCTCTCTGGAAGTTTTGACACAAACGCCAAAACCACCTCCCCATGTCGGGGAAAAACTGTTTTATAATTCAAGCGCGGCTGCTAAACGATTCCGAATACCACAGCAGATGACCCTCGAGCATCCCCTCCATCCCCCCTCCGCATCCAATAAATCCCACGCGCGCATTCATTCTTTACGTCCCTCTCCTCCATTCCCGGCGGACACAAAGGGAGGAGGAATTTCCCCGGAATCATTCCGCTCTCCATCCTCCCAGTCATCTGAAGAGGATGGAATCCTTATTCCTCTCTGGGACCTTCCTCTCTCCTCCGGGGTGTGTGGAGATGTTATTCTGGGGGATGAATCGAATGCAAAACTGTTGGGGGAAGGGGATTGGAGAAGTTTGTGTTTATGGAACGCTCCGACAGATGGAGAAGAGGGCTCCGTATCGTTTGGTACCAAGTCTCGAGCCGTGCTTGATTGGCAGCGAATTAAGAAGGAAGTTGGAGGGGGTGCGAAATTTAGCAAATGGAAGTGTTGAGGGTTTTAATTGCATTTGGAGAGAGGCTTATAGGGAAGTTGTTGGCGACGGTGTCGTTCGAGCTTGTCGTCGGGCTTAGAAAATGGGAGTTTTCTAAGGAGGGTTCTTTTTTTCCCCTTCCCCTTCTTAATGCTCGTGTCGAAATTGCACTCGTTACTTCACGGCTTTGATTACTGGAAATTCTTAAGAAATGAATGGATGGCTGGCATTGGAATTTTTCTGCAGTGATTTCGGAGGGAAGAATTGTCTGTTATTTTTTGTCTTTTGACATTTAAATTTCAGAATAATGATTCGATATTTTCTTGTTAGATTGAAAATAGTTCACTGCCAGTAGCGCACACAAAAATTTTTGAAGTCCATGGTCGAAAGTCCCCCAACTCGTATCATACTTCAAGACAACACCAATTGATTCTTCTGATTTCGTTGATTTTGGTAACAAAAAACAGTAAAAAATTAATTAGAATTAATTAATAAAATAAATTATTAATTACAAGTATTTAATTAAATTTTACGTATATATATAGGATTATCATCAATCGAAAATATCTCAAGAGCTTTGGGGGGTGTCCGGACCCTAGGACCCCTCCCCCCCTCCTTGTGTGCGCCATTGTTCACTGCGTATTGTTTTATAATGGTAAAGAGCTTTTTACAAAAATAGATGGAAGCTATTGCACATATTCTGTGGTAAAAAAAACAAATTTCTTCAAACCTTTATTCTATATATATATATATATATGTTGAGTTACTGTCATTGTACTTGTTCAACAACAGTTTTCTTCGAGTTTTGATCATTGCAAAATCATTAATGACATCAATTTCCCTTGTAATATCATTTTGAGTGCATAACAACATCAAACTGTTAAACTTTTAATTTTCCATAGAACATCTCATTTCAGTCTTTACTCTCTTAAGGCAGAAATGCCCCTCTCATAACTCGTTAGGCTGTGGTACGTTCACAGTAATTTTATTTTATTTTCTATTTTCACCCTCCAGATTTTTACACCCCAAATCTTTTGCGAACTAAGCACGTGCCTAGCGTGAATAAGTGGAAAAGCGGCCCTGTATCTAGGAGAGTATCTGTAGCGACTTTTGGGCATTTAAAATATAACAACTATTTTATTGAAGAATATGCTCTTATAAGCTTCCCCATTATTACTAATCCATATATTTACTTCATAAATGAATGTGCTACTTTTACAACTATGAAACCAGTTACAATTTTCATTATTGAGGCTATATACATAAATTTATTGCATAATACCAAATCTAATATAATTTGATATGCATGATTACAATATCAAGAACATGTTTATTTGACTGCTAATCTATTATTGAAAATTAGAAAGCTTTTAATGCTGTTCTTTCATAACGTCAACCATTATCGCTCAAAATGGAAATAATTCATTATTCAGGAAACTACAGTATTAATATCATTTCCAAGCTCCCTTAATGCTTAGAGAGTAGAATATATATATTTTAAAATTCGTTATTCGTTTGTATTTAGATAGTTTCTTATATACAATTATGTGATTCAGGCTTCATTTCTTATAATTTAATACATCATTTTAGTAAAATGGATCTTTTTAATTAAATGAAATATGCATACAATTTGATTCTAAATTCTATTGATCAGTAATTTAATTTTAATTACTGATTCTAGATGTGTGTCGTTGCCAATTCCATTGCAAAATTTTTTATTCGAAAGAAAAAATATTGCTAGATAATTGTATTACATTAAGTGAATTCTTTTTCAACAAGAATAATACACACGTGTCTCACACGATACTTTAAAACTAAATCTATTTTTTTAAAAAGAAATATATAAAACTTGAAAGCAAAAAAATCATTTAACTATTTTGAAAGTGACATTCTAGAGGAAAATGATATTTAACGTAATATGAATATATAAATTTAGACAACTGCTTAACAATGGACTAAATTCATGTGACGTCACGATCACGTGAAAACTATGTCACGTGACCACGTACTGTTTGTTTACTACACTAGCTACGATTATTTCGTTCTTTTAGTTTTACATTATAATTTTTAAAATGTCTTATTTTGCTCAAATGGTTGATCGATCATTTAAAGAAACGGTTATTGTAGAAATGAAATCATTTTTAAAATCTGACAAAAAATCTGAGTGTTTTGAACTCGTACTTGTTATTTGTCTTATCTCGTACATAAATTAGCTATGTGTTACTGTAACTAAGTTGTTTATTTGGATTTAATAGTTTAAATTTTCATTGCTAAAATTATTTCTGCTTGGTTATGTATATCATGTTCTTATAGTTACATAATTAAAATTGATTTCAAGGACAATTTTTGTTTTAAAAATAGTTTATGTATCTTAGAAGCTTTTTCATTAATTTTTTCTGTTCAAGATAGTGTTGAAAGTTTTTGTAGATACTCTCAATTGGTATGTTTTATAAAAGTTAGTATGGATTCTGGTTTGAGATTTCTGGTTATATTTTTAAAAATCTTGTGTTTTTTCCAAGTTCAGCGAGAAAAATAATTATTACAAATCAACAAGGAAACAGATTTTCAAATCCATACTAACCTTTTTCGCAGTAACCTATGAAACATAAATCACTTAAAATGACTAAAAAATTTTAAACATTGGCATATTATGAGTTTGAAAAGATTTAAATTCTTAATTTTTTTTTAAACAGTGAAATAATAGCTGGTCAAACTGACTTTTTGCTGTTATTGTCTCCAAAAAACATTTTTAAAAAAGGGTACTTTTTAGCTTTAAAACAAAGTGACTTAAGCCAATTTTAAAAAAAAACACACACACCTCAATTACTGGAAATTATTTGTTATGTCTGGTTGTACATTTTTTCTTGTTTGAAAAATTCTTAATTTTGAATACTATGGCCAAAATATATTCAATTAATTTTATGACCTGAAAAGTTTATGGAATGACCAACACAATAATCTTGGATTCGCTGTTTTTATATATATATAAATATTATTCATCATTGAAATTGTACAGAAATATTTGTTTGGTTTGATAAATTTTGAATTTAATTGTGAATGGAAATTTTATGCGACTATTCATTTATATATATATTGTATTGTATTTTTTTCCATCTAATTTGCAATTCATTGTGCTGTAAAAATGAAATTCATTTTCACCAATGGATAAATATTATTAATAAAACACTTTCATATTAACTCACTTTAATATGAGAGAACAACGGCTTAAAGTAAACTTTTTTACGTTTAAATTGTATTTTGGAACCATCTATTGTTTATACATAAATCATTATTTTCTATTATTTTTATAAATTATATGTAATTCAATAAGAAAAATTTATTTAAAATTAAGGATAATTAAATTGAATTTCTGAAAATTATTTCACTTTTTCTGATGGTACATTCCCTTAATATTGTACAATATAAAAGAAGTAGATCAACATGTTATAGCACTTCATATAAAAAAAAGTATTTATTAAAAATTTTAATGTAAATTTTTAATATAGTACATATTTGCATTAATAATAACTTGTGATCCAAGTGTCGCATACCCATACACATGTTTTTTATTGCGTGATGTTATTTTTATAAAAGTTTTAATTTTTTTGTTTGATGCTTAATATAGCAACTGCTGAAGGTAACTTTTTAATATGCTGAAAGAGCTCTCAACACTTGCTACAGTAATTGCAACTTAAGAAAAAGTATTAAAACAATTAATACATGTAGAAATAACTCATTATATTTATTTTGCATGTATTGCAATATATCTTGTGTGTTATTTAAATCTCTTACATTCAAAATCTAATTCTGTTGCTAACTGATTTCATCTACATTTTTGTTGTAAACTTAACAAATGTCTTGTAACTTTTTCTAATTCATGTTTTTCGCAGGTTTTTAAATCAGAATTAATATTTGGTATATTTATATAAATCTATTCACGTAAAACTGTATCAATATTGCAGTGTTATAGAAGTAACATGTAAATTTCTCTACTGGGTTTTTTATAATTTGCTAAGTTATGCACAATTCTATTTTTAGAGGTTTTTTAAAATTTTGTTTACAATTGATAAATTAACACAGGGTCATATTTACTTATTCTATTGAACTAAAAAAATTTCCATTTATAGCTGTTCATATTATTTCATAGTTTCCACAAAGTGGGAGATTATTAAATGCTAAGAATTGAATTACAAGTCTTTAAAATATCAATTTGAGTCCTTACATTTACTTATTTATAAAAACTTTGCCATGTCCAATTTTTATTTTATTAGAATCATTTTAGATATCTTTATATGTATAAAGTATTTACATGTAATACATTGTAAAAATAAAATTCATTTTCATCAAACTGATCACCAATGAAATAAAATATTAATTTGAATTTTAAGTGTAGGTAGGCAAACTTGACGTAAATGTAATATATTTTATAGACAATTGTTATTTTCATCTCTAAATGCTGAAAAAAAATGAGAAAATTCATGCATAACATTTTTGATATATATAAATTCCCACCCGTGTGAAGAACGAGTATACAGTTAATAGCATTCTAGTACAAAGGGAAAAAAAATTAAGAACTTTCTATAGTATTGATAAAGCAAACCACAAAATTACAGCATCATTTCAAATATCTTATACTGGTAAGCCACACTAATATAAAATATGCAATTCATGAAGTTGTAAAAAAAATTTCATCAGAGGATTAAATATATATGAAATACTTCCCTATCAACTCTTAATATTTTATGTACAAAATTATTTTAAAAAGCTTAACACATCTATACATCATTCTTAGATACATCTATAAAATCCACAAATCATTAAGAAATATGCATAACTACGTGGACGAGCAGAAAAAAAGGTTACAAGTCGAATAAAAAATATTTATTTACAATAGACAGAAAATACAAAAAGGGAATTAAGAGGCATATTCACCTATCACATTTTATCATAATCACCAAGTCTATTTAGGCATTTATCATAGAGAATGCAGAACCTACTTGTTTAATCTGTCTAGGTAGAAATCAGGTCCTTGTCCATTGAGCCAGTCTCAGTACAATATCGTAGCACATCAGAAAATGATATACTGCGTGCTACCATATCTCAATCCCAGCTCTGACGAGATTTAAAGCTGAGTTACCCGTTGATCAATCTAAGTAGTTTCTTCAATTCGTGCCGTGGTGATTTCTGTCCTTGCAACATGTTGTCTGCTCATTGCAGATGCGGACACATTTCATTCATATCATGACTCGCACTTCCAAACAATAACAATTTCCAAAGAATCTTGCCATTTCAATCTGCATCGTCCTGCACCATCTGGTACTTTCACTATCTACCCGCAAACCAGGTAAACAATGCAATATACCAAGTAGCACGATCTGTCTCCACTTTTGCAGAAACCATCTTTGTTTCTGTTGAACATAAACCGTTGCAAATACCTGCTTACAAAATGTTGGAGTGCCTCCAGCAGGACAAGTGCATGTTGCACTTATAACCTTAAGTTTAAAAAAAAGTATTAAATATTAAAAAGAAATAAATTCTAAAATTAGATTGTAAATTTCTATGAGTTTTCGGTATTTATATACATATTAGTCTACTGGATAATAAATGTTGAAAGATTTGTGCCAAAGTTAATTTTCAGCTTAATTTATGTTCAATTATTTTATCTAAAGACCATAATTTAAATAAATAAATTATATGAATAAAAATTTTAAATACGTGAAAATTAACAGTTTTTTTTATATAAAAACACATCATAAAGTGCTTGATTTAAAAATACTATGCCTTATAAGAAAAATTAGTAACAATTTGGGAGAATCTTAAATGTAAACACAACATTTCTCCATATTGAATTTAAGTTTTAAATGAAAAAATTTACATTTCTTTATCAAAATGGTTTGGCATTTCTTGTCTTTACTTTTAATGTGTTGGAATCAAATTAGGATTTACTCATAAATAGCAATAACTATGTAATGACTAAAGCATAATAATGAATATTCATTAAAATAGAAAACAATGCAATTGATATTCAATGCTACTCTAAAATATAAGAATCAAATTATAAACTTATCATTGATAATATAGCTATTCAAAAAATTTAAATTTGTCCATTCACATTTCTTTTACAGATGTTTAAAAAGCTGCTAAATTTGAATAGTTGCCATTACTTTTAATCTTTTAGAATCAACTTATAATTCAATGATAAATAACAATATTAATGTTATTAAAACCTATTTTGTTTTTTATAACAATGAGTTAAACTAAAGCATAAATGAGTAAATAGCAATGCATTCATAATAGTTTCAGAAAGTATCTAAATTAGAACACAAATAATTTATAACTTACCTCAGAAGTTGTTCTGATCTGAACAAATGACTTGTACTTTACTCTCTTCATTTATGCTTTTACAACGCTTTTGATAAAAAAAATTAATACCTAACTGAGCAATCAGGCTCGGTAAGCGACATGTTACTCACAAATTTGTCATCGAATATAAAAAAAGAACTACAAAATTAATTGAGAACTAAAATAACTGAGAGCTATATCTAAGTGAATCAAGAACTATAAACAAATACACCAGCTAACACTAGTCGAAGCAGACGAATACCTAATTAGATAAATAAATTACAAAAAAAAAAAAAAAATTATGTAAAAAAGTTGTTAAGATTATTTCCTAACAAATATATACACTAGAATAATGCAAGAAATACAATGATATCACATATTTAATTAGATAAAATTAAAGCAAAAGAATGTCAACAATTGCTTATACGGTTCTACCACGGTAATGGAAAACACGTGCAATTGTTGCCCAATTTGTCACGTGATTCCCCGCTTGGCGTCTGCCTGGTGTGAATTTCGTCCATTATAA
>BMAO01009605.1:0-17853 GCA_019973975.1 Trichonephila clavata | reverse complement strand
TTTTGGAACGATATTACGTTATATGGTCAGATTCACACACATAAATGTGTTTTTTAAGACTCGACATGGTGTATTGTGATAAAGTTTGCTGTGATCTTGAAACCTACATTAGATATTTACGTCATGTAGAGAAAAGTTCGCTTATCACACCCAATTCTTTCGAGTTGTTGGAATTAAACTGCCTATTAAATATACAAAGGTTTTTATAAGCAGGTAGAAATTATAACTTTATAAAAATAAGTTCCTCTCTGTTGCTTTCTTTCTTTTTTTGTGAAGATATTTATTTAAAGAGCTATTTTGGATGTGATACATGATTTTTGCAGGTATTGTGTTAATATGCCACTTTTTTCAAGAGAATCTATAATAAACAGATTTTACTACATTTGAGGTGTTGCATGTTTGGTGTATGTATGTTGCATGTTTGGTATGTTTGGGTGTGTTTAATTTAACAAATGAGATAAAATTAAAGGTCTTATTACTGCTTAAAAATTGATTATTTTAATTATTTCTCCAACAGATGGGAACAGCGGCATGGATGTTTCATTCAGTTGTGCACTTTTTAGGTGAAACACTGGTTCTCTATGAAGGGAATCCTTACTTTCTCAGTCCGACCTATTTTTGGGATCTTTTAGAAAAACATAAAATTTCACACCATTCCATTTTCCCAATAACAGTTGATGAAATTAGAAAAAAGGGATATCGCCCAAGTAAGAAAATTCATACATACGGTATTTACTCGAATCTAAGTCGCACTAATTTTCCAGTATTAATACAACTAAAAATCGAGTGTGGCTTAGAATAGAAGGTAAAACATTTTTTGGATAGGGGCAACTGGAAAAAAGAAAAATGCAACCATCCATTCTGGCCCTTTGCATAGATTATTTATCCCATTCCGCAGTTTATCTCCAGTATTGAGTCTATCTTAAACATCATTGTCTACTCGCATTTAGGAAATTTTTTTGTATACGCTTTCTTTTAATCACCTAAACATCAAAGATATCGGTAATAACATCAAGATAAGTTCTCTATGACGCAAACTTGAAAAGGAAGACAATTTTATATGCTGAAAAAAAACGGAAACAGAGCAGCGGCCTCAGAAAGTTTGATGTGGATGAAACAAATATACGACGATGGCGTAAGCTAAACGATGTAATTTTTGCTTGTAAATGTTCAGCGGTCTTTAATAATACTCTTACATTATTCTATAGTACGTTCTTTTTCAATGTTGCATAACAAATGTATTGGACGGCAAGGAAGACGACACCGAGTATGAAAATGGCGACGGCGTTACCGATTCCAAGGCCAGTTGTGATAATGGGAATGACGAATAATTTTCGAAACATTATGTTGAAGGTACGAGTATTTAACGGTCCATGTATGTATTTGAAAGTACTTAATATTGGTAAAATAAATTAATTGTAAACTTATTATTTCTCATTAATTTTTTTTTAAATTTCAAAATAATCGGATGCCGATGAACCTTTCGCATAAATTTTATTTTTTTTTCTTCAAAAAACGCGTAGGGGATTGGGGGTGCAACTAAGAATCTATGCGTCTTAAATTCGAGTAAATACTGTATATATGTGTTATATGCATATATTTATAATAACATTTATTGTGTGTGAGAAATGTGGTTTGGTATTTTACAGGATAATGGCTTGAGATATTGCATTCGAATAATCTCAAACTAACTAAACAAAAGCATACAAGCTTTTTTTTAAAACTTGAATCTATAGCGTTGATTAGACGTTTTATTGCAAAAAACAGGAAATAACATTATTTGGAGTAACACAAGTTCACTTGACAACCGAATTGTAGAATTAACTGAGATAACATTAATAAAATCTGCATGGTCTTAAAATTTGTATAAATTTCAGCAGATGATTTTCATGTTAACATTTATTTTCTTTTCAAAATTTATATTTAATTTCTCCTGGTCATTCCATATTTAGGGCAGAACCAATCAGCTTAATTTCAGGAACCAATTATCTCAATTTATGGACATTTAACGGACTCCAGTCATAGAAAACTACATCACAAAATATAAACTGAATAATCCTGGCGTTCAAAGAATGCATACAAATTTCCAGCTCATGCCTGTGAAGTTTTGAGGAAATCTCGCTTCTTTATTGTTCATAGAAATGTGTAATTTCGAGTATTACTTTTAAGTATGAAACTCTGGTGGGATGGCTGGCAAACTCTCATAAATATTCCTGACTTTGAAGAAATGCAGTCGATTTTTTGTATAACAGTGTTGATTCACGTTAGTAAACCGAGTAAATGTTGACGATTTAACTTGACAATAGAATATATGTTTCTTACTTATATTTCTCTTTCCATCCATCACATCGAGTGATAGGCTGGAACAAACGATTCAGACAGGGTCAATAAATCTCAAAATAGTTGAATATTTGTATATTTCATTATTATTTTAACAATGCTGCTGCGATATTAGGACTCATGATGAGAAGGGAAAATGTGAAATCCGTAATTGCGTTGTTTTGTTTTTGCGTTTGGTGACATTGATTTTTTTAAGACTGCATTCGTTTTGTTGAAAAAAATTTTCTTCTTCCATATAACTGCACAGTTCCTTCAGCAATCGTAGTTCGTCCAAGTACTATAGACATTAATAGATTTCGATATATATTTTTCTGTCTTTTTGAAAAAGAATGGAAAATGTTTGCGAGCAAGACATATCTTTCGTTTTGGCTAAATTAATGAGTAATTTAGAAACTAATTTTTGTTATGAAACATTTTTTGAACTTTACAGATAATATATAGTAGTTACTCGCTTCTTATTTTTCTGCATAAATTACAATAATGTTTACCTGTGTATACTACAGATTACTATTATCAGAATTTGTTGAATTCATGTGACGTCATAGTCACATGATAAATACAATCACGTGTTTCCAGCCAATCATTTCATATGCTTCGTTGTTGTCAACTTAAGCTTTGTGTAGGGAACATTTTTTTTTAAAAAAAGTAAACATTTGGGAACAACAATAATAAAACGCATATGTAAACATAATGCTCTTGATTTAAAAGTACCCGTCTAAAGAAGAATTTCTTTTTGTAAGACATTTTGAAGAATCCTAATATTAATTATCCATTTATCCAATAATCAAATCTTAAAAAAATGTTATCTAAACTTTACCAGTAGAACTGTAAGTATAAATCTAATGCCTGTTTCAAATTCAATGAATAGCACATGAATGTATTTTTCATGGGATCATCATGAGCTTAGCCCAGTAGAATATGTTAATTTCTCTAATATAATTCCAATTCGAAATTTTATTAAACTTTTTTCATTTTTCAGCTTTTATCATACGTCTATTTTATTGCTACTGAAAAACCCCTTGTATTTTAATAAAGATAATGTGGCCGTGGTAGCCAAGTGGTCTAGGCATCGGATCATGGCTGGCGTGTCATGAGTTCGATCCTGTACCACTGAAGACCCGCCGTGTAAGGGAGCGATGCACGTTAAATCTGTCGAGAGCTCAAACGTCATCCCATTGGTGTGGTGTGGTAATTAGGAGAGGGGGTGCCAGTTGAGGTGTCGTCCGCGTCACTTGACCATGGTACAAAATTACGCGGACCGTTGCCAAAAGCCCTCGTGTAGCTGAACAGTGCGACGTTAATAAAAAAAAAACAAAAGAAAGAAAGCTACTGTGCCATTCAGTATACGTGACCATTGGTGCATAGCAGATGATCATGGTACCTGCGGAACCAGTGTTTAGCCCAAGAAGCCCATCAGATGGATGAAGGCTGAGACCGAGTGCTGGCTGACTGCCTCATTAATATTCACTCACTTAATAAAGATAACCAAAAAAAAATGGCAGATAATTTTTAACTGTATATTTTCATTCTTAGTAAACTTCGTGCTTAACTGTAAGAAAAACTGTAATTAAATTAATAAAAAAATTAATCGTAGTTTTAACATATTTGAAAAATTGTATATACATATATATATCAGTTTTGATGTGATCATTGATTATATATCTCTCTTTAGTAGAGAATTTTGACTATATGTGTGTGTGTGTGTGTGTGTGTGGAATATTTTCTCTCATTTTCCTTTCTAAATTAACTGATCTACTCAATTTTATCCTTCTATTTTTAGCTGAGGAGCATGACCTCTCAGCACTGAAACGGATATCTGCCTTTGGAAGCATAGTGAAACCGGAGAGTTACGAATTTATGAAGAAAATTCTGAAGCATGTTTTATTTTCTTCTTCATATGGTTGGTAATTTTCGCAAATTATTACCCAGACATTTTTGTTATTAGTACCTGAGTCTCTTCTAGAGACGAAAGACAATACTTTGAGGTTGTTGTTCTTTTTTTAAAAATTATCAGCTTTTTTTTTTTAAGCAAAACCAATTTTTTTTTTTTTGAAATTGTATTGGATATATAATAATACCAAAAGAATTTAAGGGCATAAAACCACCTTAAAAACGCAGATTTAGTCTAAAAATCGACACAAATAGTTGATATAATAGGCGTTTTTTTTTTTTAAAATTTAAAATGGGGGCGGGGATTGCTGGAAAAATTATGAAGATCATTAATTGAATTATTTTGGGTATATTTTGAGAAATAGTAAAAATTTTTGTAAAAAAAAATCACTGCATTATTACAAAATTTGTAACTGTGCAATATAAATAAAAAAAAAGCGTTTCTTAAAGCAGTTTCATATAGTGACCTAGATGAAATGTTTTCATTTTTTTGTAAAAATTTAAATGATCCTTAGCTTTTGCAGCTAATTTCAAAAAATGAGTAGTAATGTAATATACAGTTGTCGAAAAATTGAAAATGTATGCATAAAATTTTGTTCAGAGTGAGCCACTGTTACGTAATATTTTTTTAAAAATTTCTCACTAGTTTTTTTTATCTTGATATCAAAATTTCTTCTTCACAGGTTTTGCTCTTCCCCTCATTAATTGTATTAAATAAATCTGAAAGTCACATACACAAACAAAATTCTTCATGACTCAATTTTAACAAATGTTTCGATGGTAGTCAAACTTACAGGAGCCCGAAACATTAATATAATACGATGAGTTTTAATAATAGAATTAGTTACACGACTTAATGGAATTAGTTACTTATTTAGAGTTAAATTAATGTCATTGATTTGTTGGCAGATTTCAATAATCATCTCTCTAGAGCTGCAAGCGAGCTGTTGGCAATGGATCTACCTTGTATAATTCAATTCTTCCTTCAAATAATAATATATGGTCTAGTAATGTCCCCTAATAATTTTAATATAACATTAAAAAAGAATTAGGAGGCCCAGTAAAATTTAACCCTTTGACTTCTTTCTCAATTCTGCAAGGTTGTGTTTAGTGGAGCTCGAAAGTATACTATTGAACCTGAACTTTGCAATTCATATACATTGCTGTTTGTAAAAAATGCAACACCATGAAAGAATCATCAGAATTAAATGAACTTTGCAGCAAATACCAATTATAGAGGTTACGTAAAATAGTAAAGTTTCAGAACCACCACGCATGCGTGGCGTGTGCAGCGCCCTCTGAATTGATGCTGAAAGCGTATAAATAGAAGGCTGTAGCGGGACGTTGAAAATAGTTAATGATTATTTGTTAGTGGCGAACGTTTAGTGAGACCCAAGTATGCCTCCACGACGAAATAAGGAGAAATTCCAACAACTTACGGAGTTTGAATAGAGGAGGATTATCGGCCTTCGAGAAGGAGATTTTCCAATCGCTCAATAGGAGCTCGTGTGCAACGGAACAGTTCCACAGTGATGCGAGTTTGGAAGCAGTGGACCAACGAGCACAGAAAAACTCGAAAAACTGTCAGTGAACGACGGAAGGTGAGGTCAGCGCGACGATCGACACCTGCTTGGCATGGCGGTGAATGACTGTACAGCTTCCTCCAGGCAGTTGGCAGCATGTTGGTCTAATGCTAAAGGTGTACTAATGTCGGCTTCGTCAATTCGTCGACGTCAGCTGCACCGTGCATGCGTGAAAGGGTGCCTTTATACATGACGTCGATGATTTGCCATTTCACGGCAAACCATCGTCGGCTGCGTCTGCAATGGGCTTAGACGTTATGCCGGGAACGCTGCCATCCAGAGTGCATTATCGAACGACATATGGGCCTAACACCTGGAGTTATGGTTTGGGGTGTGATTTCGTATCATGGTCGATCCAATTTACTACGAAATGAGGATAATCTCAATAGCAACAGGTACGTCCGTGAAGTGCTACAGCCCGAAGTCGTTCCCTTCTTTCAAGTCGTCCTTGAAGCTATCTTTCAGCAGGATAATGCATGCCCACATGTTGCAAGGACTGTTCGAGACTTCTGTTCAGCCCAACACATGCAACTTCTTCTTTGGCCTGCTCATTCATCGGATATGTCGCCTATTGAGCACGTGTGCAATTTGGTCGGTAGGCTTCTCGCTCGAGATCCGCGTCCTGCAGCTTCAAAAGACAAACTTTTGCTGCGCATACAAGCAATATGGAATTCTCTTCCACAAGTAAACATTCAAAATCTGTTTGACTCCGTGCCACGTCGTATAGCAGCACTTATTGCAGCACGGGGTGGCTACACTAAATACTGATTTCGGACACTTAATATAGATTTATTTATCTTTGAAAATTTCGTCATGTATTTGTACTAATACAAGTCGTTTGTGCATTAAATTTCATTTAATTCTGATTATTCCTTCATGGTGTTGCTTGTCTTACAAACTGCAGTATAGTTAGCGATTACCACCAAGTTATGTAGTCCTAATTACATTGGGAAGGGAACTTATCATACTGAATCACAATGGTTTTGTGTAAGAAAAAGGAACATTGCTATGTTCTTGAACAAGTTTATGTTAGATATAGTAATTTTTTCTTTAGTTGAAGATACCATTTCGACTGTATCAAATGAGAATATTTTTCTTGATACGAGATGTTATAAGTTATTCCTACACTTATTGACTTAGAATGGACAAAATGGATGGGCTCAATGCATCAAATGAGAATATTTTTATACAAGATTTTTCCTACGTCCATTGACTTGTATTGCTTAAAAACTTGTTAAAGAGTTCCAGTAATACATTGATTTTAAATGAGTTGATCGCACAAGGGTTTTTCTCGCTATTTATTGACAAACTGCACAAACTTTTGACGAATCCTTGAAAGTTCCTGGAAAATTCTTCTACGCATTTTTTTCAACTTTCAATTTTGAGATTGATCTGGATCTGAAATTTAATGCAATATACATCACCTTTCTCCATTAACCTTTAAAACTCGGCAGTGTGTATGCTGTACCAACTGTAGGCTGTTTTAAAAGTTAACAATAGCAAAAGAGACAAAAAGACGGAAGGAAGAATTATTATTTTCTTTTTCAATACATTATTTGATTATACGTTTTAAATAAATATAAATAATAGTTTAATGAGCAAGCTGAAAAAAATTTGCTGCTTTATATTAAATTACTTTGAAGAAAAAATATTTCAATATTGTGTATTATGTAAGCAATAATGTTTCCTAACGTGTTAAAAAATGTTTAGTTACAAGCATTTGTAGTCAAAGCGTATGACCACCTTTACTGGAGAAAGAGATGAAAACTCTCGAAAGCGACCGATTAATACGTGCAAGCAGGTCGTCAATCACATTTTGTGGGATTTGAGCCCCGTCGTAAAGAAGATATGTTGTCGAGTCATTTAGGTTTCGGGAGAATTAAACAGAGCAGAAAAACGTCTCCCGAGCATGCACCAGACATGCTCTTTTGGGTTCGAGTCAGGTGAACGTGTTGGCCATTTCATTCGAAACAGTGTTTCACATTCCACGTATTGATTGACAACGCGAGCTTTATGCACTCGTGCGTTATCTCCTGTAAACACGGCAGCAGTATCCATGGCTGTCACCTATGGATGAATATATGGGTCGAGGATTACATCCTGATAAACAACTGCTCTCATCGAACTGGATTAGAGATCAGTTCGGCCACCAGGTGATATCCTTACACAAATCATGACACCAGCCCGACTGTAGCTTTCAATAATATTGTAAACTTGAGATCGATTTCTTGGGATTCTATAGATTCGTATTCTTCAGGAATCGTCGTTGATACAGAATTGGGACTCATGCTTGAACATTGGGTACATGGGTACATTGGCAAATTGCTGTGGAGTCTAATGAATGTGATTCAGGGTCCACTGTAATCGAGCTCTTGTGAGAGACGACGTGAATGCATCTGAACTGATGGTCACTTTCATGCAACCGTTTTCAAAGAGCTTGTTGGGATATCACTATTCCTGACAGTGGCGTAACAGAAAATAATTGCCCCCCCCCGCAAGGTCAGGTCTTGGGCTCCAAGCCGGATCTTTTACATATATATACAGGGTGACCAGCCTTAATGTGACCTAATAGCTAATTCCCGAACCGTTCGGTTTAGGCATGTACTTCCAATTTGAAAAACGTTTTTAAAAAGGTAAGGAATGTTTTTACGTGCTTTTCGAACCAAAAAGCCTATTTAGAAAAAAATTACAAAAATTTAATTTTATACGATCCCTAGATCCTATCACTTATATTTAGGAAAAGATGCAGTACTCAAAAACAAAGTAAACACAGGAAGTTTCATTTTATTACGATAAAAACTGGCCGAGTTATGGAACTTTGAAAATCGTATATTTCCTCAATTTTCCTGGCCGTTTTCAAGAAGCTAGTTAAGGGCCGTCTCCAAAGTGAAATTAATTGGAACTCTGCCAGGAAACTTTTGCTCTTGTACGTCACTCTTACGTAATTCGTTTTTAAATTTAAAAGTACATAAATTACGTTAATAATACAATAATTGAGTACTTAAGAAATATAATTTATTCTGTATGTGTAAAAAAGAGACAAAATAAAATATTTTGGACGAAGAAAACATTTCAAAAGCAGTTCCAAAAAAAAATAGGCTTATTTGCTGCTGTACTGATCATGGTGATTATTAAAAATCTGTTGTGCAGTCGCTAGCAATTGCAATATTACGAATTCTAGTACGGGAGAACGAGATGTATACAAATGAAGAATACTACGAAATGGTACTGTTGTATGTGCAGTAATTGAAATAAGAGAGAGGCGGCAAGATTTTATGCAATTAAATTTCCCAGTCGAAGACATCCATCTTATTGTACAATTGCCCGTGCTGTTCAACGCTTATATAAAACCGGGAGTTGTCATAGACGTATTCCCTTGTCTCGTGCCACACTTTCAAGCTTGGGGATACCCGCTGAGGATGTTCTAGGATATGCCCCGGCTCATTCTGAAAGTAGTGTCCGGGATATTAGCAAGGCTGGTTCCTACTCAAAATCGACGGTGTGGAACATATACGTACGGTGCATATCCTTATCGTTCAGTCCTGGCACAGGAACTAATGCCCGGAGACCAGGAGCGTCGTTTTGATTTTTGCAATTTCGTGTTAAATACACTGGATGAAAATCCAGATATTTTTAATGAAGTTTTGTGGTCGGATGAATGCCAGTTCTCGAGGCAAGGCACTATTAATACGCATTATTGGTCCCTCGAAAACTCACATCTAATACGACCGAATCGCCACCAAGTGCGTTGGTCGGTGAATGTGTGGTGTGGAATATGGAAGAGCACCTTAATTAGCCCAATGTATTTCGATGGACCTTTAACATCAGAATCATACATTGAAATTTTATCTGGACCATTAGCTGATTTTTTTAAAGATGAAGTTTCCTAAGTCTTCTGGATTTCTTTCTCTGGGGCTTCCTAAAAAGCAAAGTGTACAAACGTGAATCCACGAGTAAATCCGATTTACTCAATCGAATCAGCATGGCATGCAGGTCTGTGACACCAACTATGTTGCAGAAGCTACAGGCGGAGGTTCTGACGCGGGTTCGATACTGCATTTCTGCGGAAGGCAGTCATTTTGAACATTATTTAAGTTAATTTGGTCATTCTGATATAATAAAGCACCTGATTCATGATTGGCGCATCATTCTACATAATGCTATAATTTGAACGGCAAATCCTGTATTCTTTTGCTGCTATTTGTTAAAATAAGTTCTTTTAATCTTTTCGGTACAAATTGTATTTCTTTAATTTAACTTTTATTGTTTGCCATACAGCAATACAAATTGTCAATTTATGATGTTTAAAACGATGTTTCAATATTACTCTGATGTTTTTCTTTTGCTCTTTCTGTAGATAATGAATTACTATTCTCTAAACTCAATGTATATACGACTCCCTTTTCTGAGCCATTCAAATGCTTCAATTTTATGTAGGAATAACTCGGTCAGTTTTTATCGTAATAAAATGAAACTTTTTGTATTTACTTTGTTTTTGTGAACTGCATCTTTTCCTAAATATAAGTGATAGGACCTGGAGACCGTATAAAAATTTAATTTTTGTAATTTTTTTCTCAATAGGCTTTTTGGTTCGAAAAGCACGTAAAAACATTCCTTACCTTTTTTAAAACATTTTTCAAACTGGAAGTACATGTCTAAACTGAACGGTTCGGGAATTAGCTATTGGGTTACATTAAGACTGGACACCCTGTATATATACTTGCTAGAAAAAGTCTGCGTTCACCTACTACTGGTTACATAAACAACAAAAAGCATTTTAAAAACCGAAATTTGAAAAAATAAATTTTTTTCTAATAATGTTTTATTTAGTTCATTCCAAGTATTGAGAATAACAGAAGTAAACTCGGTTTGCATTCATAGCTTTTAAAATAAGGACAGGTTTGCAGCGATACCAATAAAAATCAAGTAGAAAAAGTCTGCGTTCACTGTTTTAGTAGTAACTATAAAAATGATTTAAAAAGGATAATGAGCTATTTAATAACTGGTTGGATAATCCTGTGTTTTGAAAACCTCCTAAAGTCGTTTCGGCATTGAATTAACAAGTCTAGTGGCTTCTTCAGAGCTTACCTTCTTATATTAACTTATAACTGTACATACACAAAATCAACCGGAGTCTGAGTAAACGAAGTAAATAATGTATAACATTAAAGAGTATTTATAATATTTATTAAAAGGGAAATCTAACGATAGATAACCTGGTAACTTAAATAAAAGCGAACACTAAAAAAGACACGAGCACTGTAAAATAATTTTCGATTTAAAATTCTTAAGAAAGAAAAATGTATCACTTACCTTATTCTTCATTTCTGAATCCCTGAATGAGCTTGACCTAAAGTTTGATTATATTCTAGCGTAAATACTGCAACTTTTAATAAGGAGAGTTCTTTGTATGAAGCAAAAATGATTTCATGAAAAGAGAAATAGAAAACTGATACATTCCATTATGCTTCATTTGATTGAATACTCATAAATCTATCATCAAATAATCATTTAAAATGCTCTCTATGCTTTTCCAAGTATCGTAATACTATTTTGCTTCAAAAAAGCATAACAGATGTACGTTATTTATGACTTCACTAAATGAAATTGAAATACGGGGGTGGGGAGACTAAAGACGCCAATATTTTACTCTGCTGTTTCTTAAAAAGTAAATCATGTCTTTTTTTCCCTACAGCTAATTTAATGTATACTGTAATAATAACAGTGATGAATTTTTATATCTTCCTAGCATTTTATCCGATTCTCCCTCTGACTTTTGTTTTATTTGTTAGCAATTTAAGTTCAAAAAGAAAACCCATTACAGAAAAGTATCTCTCGTCACCTGGATTACAGCAAATAAAAAAAAATGTTTTTTGATTTGACTATAAGATAAAAGATATCTAATGAGTGTATTAAAATTTTGATTATGAATAACGTTAGATCGCCAATTGAAAAATCGCTTAAAAATTGGATTTAAAAAAATGTAAAATGAATTTTGAGAAAATCTACGTTAATGGCGTCAGTCAGGCTTTGAGCCCCCTAGAAGCCTTGGGCCCTCCCCGCAGTGCGGGGGTATATGTTACGCACTGATTCCTGATGAGGTCTAACCAGTTATGTTTTCTCTCAAACGCCGTCAAGGACTCATTTTCAGAACAAAGAAACAACTATCAAAAAACTGCAACATCTAACGAAACAAAAGAAACAGCAATTGCTGAAATGAACCTGTTTTTAAATCTATCGCATTACACACGCCTTACGTGTGGTTATACAAATATTTTACTGCGAAATTGCTATTGCATTTTACTTCAAGGTACATATGCAGATTGTGATTATCGAGTTGTGATAATGTTTTTATTTGTTGCTTATTTTTTGAGATAGAAAATAGGACAATATTTACAACGATATTACCGATTAGTATCTGTTTAAACAGAAATTTATATTATATTATATTACAATTTTATAAGTGTCGTTTTCCTTGAAATTCTGTGGATTCACTTATAGCTTTATTGCTTCATTTAGTATTTAATATTCTGTTTCAACGATTCTATTTTTTCATCCGAGTCCATGTTCGGTTTCAAAATAGGTTTATGAAAATAGATTACGAAAAACTAAATGCACCTGGTAAGTTTTATGTATAAAACTCATCACAAAACCAACCAGGCGGAAGATATAAAATTAAAGATAGACTCAGTTCATTTTATGCCATGATAATATAAAATTCAATTTTACAGCAGTTGGAAACTGAATTTCGCTAGACATATGCAGAGTCTCTACATAGATCTAGTTGTTACTGAATTTATTTTATGCGCCGCTTGTATTTATTTTCCTCACCTATTAGAATTTGTTCTTTTAAGATGTCTTTAATTTCGTTGTACCTTTCAAATGGAGTATTAATAATATATATATATTTTTTAAATAAAATGAATGTTTGGTTCTTATTGTTTTCTATAGTCTAGTGATTTGATATTGGATTATTGAAAGTTAATTTGAAAAACACTCCAGTGGAGTGTATCTTATTTGCTCAAGTGTTTTCCCTCATATTCCTGAACGTGTAAGTTACATTTCAGCGTCTAAAAATTATTTCTTGATCTTTTTTTGATTTAGCCCTTACGGAGTTGAATCAAGTCAGCTTACTAACGGAAACTTCACTTCCAGCATACAGAGGCGAGATAAATGCAGCATGTTTGGGTACATCCATAGAAGTGATCGATCCAAAGGGTAACTACCATGCTCTATCTTGAGTTTCATATAATAACAATTATTAAATTTTAAACTTGTGAAAAAAATTTAAATACCACTAAAAAGACATCAACTTGATTAGAAATTAATTAAAATAAAGAAAGCAAAAGTGATTTAAATAATAAAATAATATCTTTTATGATGATAAAAATAAAAAAATAATATCATTTTGTGACGGATCTGTACGGTTCTTTACTAATCCTCTACATATTTCTTTCAAATTTTATTTATTTCAACCAATCTCCACCGGGAGCCAAAGCGTGATTTATGCAAATGAGATATTTTATATAAGTTCGGGTTTAGCGAGTTATCGGGAGAGAATAAAATGAAATGAGAAAGAGTTGTCAAGTGAAGAGGTAGATTTTGTAAAGAAAAGTGAATCGAAGCGTCGGGAATCCAACTCACAGTTGTTGATAAAATTAGTCCGTAGAAAAGCTACGGGAAAAGCTGAAGATAGAAGTCGTATATTAAAGAGGGAATTCTAGCTTTTTGATCCGATCCAATCAAGATCCAAGTATTCCACAAGACGAACCTGCCGTAGCTTAAGAAATCAGGTTAGTGATATAATAATTGTAATTACGTATACGTGTGTAGCTGTAATTGTACGCGCTTATCTTTCGTGGATTCAGTTTAGATTTCGTAGTTCCGCAATTAGTGATCCCTTCTCATTCTCCACTGTGTTTTATTGTTCTTATATTTGAATAGTGTATATGACTAATATGACCTTCTTTGATTAAGAAATATTAATAAATATTGTGATTTGTAAATATATCTTGTGAATTCGTTAACCCGCCTACACATCTAAATATGAGTAACACTAGACGAGGTGATGATAATGTTAGGGGAGGTTATGATACACGACAATTTTATGACGATTTATTCTAAATCTCTTACAATGATCGTCTTTTAAAACAAAAATTGTTAAAATTACGAATAATAAGAAAAGGACTTTTAATTTCTTCTGTGTGTGTGTGTGTGACTAAAATTTAAATATTTTTTATTAATTCTGATGCAACAATCTATATATAATTCTTGGTAAATCTTTCACAGGAGTAAATGCAAAAATACAATGCGGCAGAGATTCCAACAGCTTCCTGCGATTTGTTGAAAACAATGCATATTAAGTTTTCTGCTAAGTTCTACAATTGGAATGTAAACTCCGAAGTGTTAGACTTTTCTATTCAATAAAGGTGTTGTATAGCATTTCAAATGCATTCTGTAGCAGCCTCTTCTAATGCAAGCTACAGAATTGCGTTGAAAACAATACCTAAAAGAAGTAGCTATTTCAACCACTTGCGTTGGCAAAAAAATTCACTAATGCGTGTACCAGAACGGTTGTTTCTGTTTCTGTAACAATCGCATGATGACTAGGGTTTCTTTCCCGGGAACCCGGGTTCCGGGAAATCATAAGCTTTTTGTACTTTTTCTATTCCCGGGAATTGGACTTCGTTCCCGGGATTTCCCAGGAATCACACGGGGCTTGAATTATCTATGAGGTAGCTATTTTTGACTTGACCTTACATTTCAATCTCGGACATCGTTAACTGAATCTACTGCGGCAATTTGCGATCGTTCACCCCGAACTTCCGGACGAAGGAATGTATCTACCCCAACTGTGGGGTAAGAGTTGTAATATGAAAACTTGGGGGGGGGCTAAGAATTTTTCCACATCTAGCAATGGGTGTATAGAGCTTGGTTAACAAGAAATATTGGGTATTTAAAACAATCGCATTTCGTTGCCAAACAGCACTATGTGATCGAAGTTCCAAGATCTAGATTTATGTGGATAATGTAAGTACTAATACTTAAAATTATTATTTGTTTAATCTTTTTTTTAAAAAAAATTTCGGATACTCGTCTTTATTATGAGCTGTTTAATTGAATTAGCAATTTGAAGAAGGGTATGAACCCACAAACTGTTTGGGGGAGAATATTTTTATAGGAAATTGGGCAATTTTTCTTATTTATTATTTTTCTAAACTTAACTTTCGTGTGAGATTCTTATATTAATATTTATTTATATTTATGCAAAAATAATACAGCAATTCCATAAACAAGAAATCGGTTATACAAATAAAATATCTTAAATACAATAATTAATATTTTTAACGTACATAATCGGCACTTCAGCAGCAAATGAGTTTTAAAGTATATATTAATATTTATTTCTTAGTAGCAACATTAGAGAAATAATTGATTCAGAGCTTTGACTGGTTAATTTTCAAACACATGTGAGTCAGTAAAGGAACATTAATTTTAGTAATTATTTTTCAAATGTGAATTTTCCCCCCGAGATTTTTAATTTACAAAATCTTTAACTGTAACATTTTTCCATGCCTGAGTGATAAAAGTATAAATTGCTTATGCTTTCTGAAATCCTATTTCAAAAATGAATAATCAATTTATTACATATTTTTTGTACTTTTTAGCTCATTATGCAAATAAGAATTTTGTAATTTATATGCATCCTTATTTTATATAATGATTATTGATTTTGTTTAAAAATATCTTGTTTTTAAATTTTTTAAAATTTTGATGTATTTTCGGGAATCTCGGGAACGACAATTACATTCCCGGGATTTCCCGGACATTCCCGGGAATGGAAAAACCCGGGAAATCAGAAACCCTAATGATGACGTGCATACCACGTCGTGGGCGATTCTGTGACAAAAGCATTACGACGGGCGTGGCACGTCTTTCCAGCGCAAGTGGTTAAGGCATTCATTAAAAATATGATTTACTGATGTGGTTCCCAAACTTATTCAATTTGCGTACCCTATTTAATCTAAAGTTTTCCTAAGTCAAAGCATAATTAATCTTAAATAACGAGCTTCTAAGAAAGCTGCGTTATTTCCTGTCCTAGTTTGCCCTTATCTAAATAAACTGAGATGCAATAATACTTATAAAAAATTAGTATTCTTGAATTGCAAAGTATGTAAGAAATCTCCGTCACACACTGTGATAGATATTGAATAATTATTTGTATCCTAATAAATGTGTCATTTGAAATTCTCAGTGTGAGAGGGTTCGAGTAAGAAAAAGTATGATCCAAAGTTAACTACTTTTTATTCAGCCTTTACCACTTATGAGAATTTATGAGAATGGACTTTGATAACTAAACCCGAGAAGCAGTAAAACTTATTAATCCTATTAGATATATGGAATCACTTATCTTAATTATTCTCTTGAACACTCCTGTTTTCAACTTGCTATTTTGTCAACCGTAAAGTGGACGTCTTCCACCTTTCAGTGAATTCTTCCCTTTAGATTTAATATTACGAAGGGCGACCACAGACTTTCAACTATCACCTCACCTACTCAACGATTAGCACTTAAATAGAAGATTTCATTTTCATAAAATCAAGTCCTCTCTACAGAAAGAGGTTTTCAACTAAAATCAGAGTTAAAAAGAGTATTTTTCACAAGTGGATTATAGCAGAAGCCCGAATAGAGCCCGTTACATAATGAAATTGAATATTTTAAAACAAAAGTTTTCTAATATAGCTAATATGCTTTTTTTTAATAGTGAATTTTATGTTAATCCAAAAATAAAAGTATTTAAAATGCTAGAAAATGATAATGAATTATTTTATCATATTTTTTTCATACAAAAAATATATTGACTTTTTAATGAGGCAACTAAAATAATTGTCAATTATAAACTTTATTACGGGGATTTTTATGATCATAGCTTCTATCTGGTGTTTAACTAGAAATATAATTAATTATTCACAGTGGTGGCAAAAATTCCTAACACACTTATTTTTCTGCCTAACTGTTGTGTTAGATTTTTTTTTTCGTTACACAATTATCGTACTATCTTAACTATTATATTTGATTTCTATGCTGTTTTCAAAAAATCTGTAGCTAGTTTTTTTAAAACCATAAATATTTTTTGCAATGTACTGTGTAGTATGTACTGTATAACACAGTAAGAAAAACATAATATACGTGTAATAGTATAACACGACAAAAATTTGCAAATACGTGACCTTTTACATGCATTTTTGAAAATTACATGCTTCTTATATATTTGAATTTCAATATTTTAAGGTTCACTGTTTGCTCTAATATAAGCTACATCTTTATGTAATGGAATACATCAATTTCACACACAAAATTTTTAGTGACAATAGGGTTGAAAGAAAAAGTGAAAGCTTCAATAACTTACGTTTGCCTGAAGGTTTTATTCTTTGAAATATCATTACCAATTCTGTGTGCCATAGAATCTTTGTCATAGATCCGGAGACTGTCCTGGACACTTCATCCTACTCACAGAACTGCCTTCGAATAATTTTTGGATTACTTTTGCATGATGGCATGGAGGATTATCGTGCTGAAAAATCCATGACTGACCCCCCCCCCAAAGATCTTCCACTGTTTGATAGTATTTCATTGTAATTCTTGGCTGTCAATGTTCCGCTCACGATGTGGAATCTTCCAACACCACGATAAGACATACAGTGCCACACATCACTTTTGACTGATGCTTTACTCTGGGCTTCAGACATTGAGGGCTAAATTCCTTATGAGTGTGTTGTCTTTCACGGGCCTTTTTGTTACCAGATATTTACAAATGACGTTTTTCACCAAATATTACCTTTTTCTAGTCTTTCATAGTCCATAAGGAATGATTTCTTTGCCCAGGCCAATTGCCTCTTACGTCGAAAATTGGTCAGTAATGGCTTAGGACAGGGGTGGGCAAATAGTGGCTCACCAGGACAGGCAGAAAACAATTAGACAGAAAATATTCTCTTTTTTTTTTTGGTTAACATACATTTGTAAGCTAAGGGTTTTTGGT
>BMAO01009604.1:0-13553 GCA_019973975.1 Trichonephila clavata | reverse complement strand
AATTAATACCAAGCAAACCGTAATCAGTATTTTGTTAAAAATAATTTATATCAGAAAACGTAGCCTGTATATTTCAATGACATAAAAAATTGTTTATCGCGCGTTAGCTATCGGAATGTTGCCAAAACTACAAAACAAAATTTGAGTGGTTGAAAGAATAATTTTTAAAAAAAATGATTTATTCGAAAATTAATCCCAATTACGTATCAAAGAACAAAGAAATCGAAAAAATATGACAACCAATAAACTTAAGTATAGTAAAAATATGTAATAATTCGGAAAAAAATATGTTTAAAGCTTAAATTTTCGCATTCAGAGCGAGTCGTGACATCGTATGACGTCATAACATCAAAAAATCACTTAAAAGTTAAATTTAAAAAAATTTAGATTGCATTTCGAAATAAAAAGTAAAGAACCTGACCGGAGTCAAATGCAAGGTTGTGTCAAAATTTCAGATAAATCCATGCAGAACTTTTTGAGTTATGGAAGCGTACACAAACCAACATAACATTTATATATATATAGATATAGACCTACGTTAAGCCTTTCAAAAGTTATCTTGTGGGTAATAGAAAGAAAGCTATTTAGTTTTTACTATTTTTGTATTCACACATATTTATGCTATTTAAAAAAATACAATTCTACAGCAAAATCTTTTATTTTAAACTTTGCTGCAAGAACTGTAACAAATTAATACTAAAATGAAAAAACGTAAAAATGTGCAATTTAAAAACTCCGCAAGGTACTATCCCTTTAATACCATGATGTTAGTATATATATAAAACAGAGACTGAAGAATGCAGAATTTTTGGACTATTCTTTGACAACCAATAGGCGATTTTTTTGTGAAATACAGATTGTCAGCAATTATCATTGTCTGCCAATAGGAAGTATCAAACTCAAACGCTTAAAGCGGGATAACTAATTGCTACCATCAGGTTCAAGATATTGTTACGTAGATCGGGGTTCGAGGATATTTTGCAAATCAGTCGTAAACAGTTCTTTAAGAACAATAATTTATTATCGAAAATCAAGCCTTGAAACACAGGATTCAACTGCAAAAATTCACAGAATAAATATCAGAAGGATTTCACACCTTCAACAGCACTTAGACACAATTATCTATCTAAAAATACACGAATATATGCTTATTCACATGCACAGCCGAGCTAATCACGATCAAGGCAAGTTTACTAATCGCTTGTCAAAACCAGACTGACTGTTGCGGCGGGTATCGCGCTATTTATAGCCGTGGCTGAAACGGAGAATGCTTAATATTTTAACGATTGATTGGCGCAGATTAGCCGAAATCGGCTCTTACGCCATTAAACCCAACATTCATTCATTCATTCATTCGTTCATGACGTTTCCCCAGCCAAATATCCAAAAAATGTGAAAATATTTTTATTGCAATAACTTTTGATCTAATTGAAATTTTGAAAAGCGTCACATGTATTCGTGATCAGCGTCGGATTTTAACATAAGAAAAATGAGTTTGGTTGGAATAGGAGTTAGAAATTTTTTCGGTGTTCATGACGCCTCAGCCAAATATCCAAAAAAATGTGAAATTTTTTTATTGCAATCTTTTGATCTATTGGAATTTTGAAAAGCGCCACATGTATTCGTGATCAGCGTCGGAGTTTACATAAGAAAATTGAGTTTGGTTGGAATAGGCAATAAAAAATGTCACATTTTTCGGACATTTGGCTGGGGAGACGTCAGGAACAACGAAAAAATTTCTAACTCCTACTCCAACCAAACAATTTTTTTATTTTAAAATCCGACGTTGATCACGAATACATGTGGTGCTTTTCAAAATTCGAATTAGATCAAAAGTTATTGCAATAAAAAAATTTCACATTTTTTGGATATTTGGCTGAGGCGTCATGAACACCGAAAAAATTTCTAACTCCTATTCCAACCAAACTCATTTTTCTTATGTTAAAATCCAACGCTGATCACGAATACATGTGACGCTTTTCAAAATTCCAATTAGATCAAAAGTTATTGCAATAAAAAATTTTCACATTTTTTGGATATTTGGCTGAGGCGTCATGAACACCGAAAAAATTTCTATTCCAACCAAATTCAATTTTCTTATTTTAAAATCCGATGCTGATCACGAATACATGTGGCGCTTTTCAAAATTCGAATTAGATCGTTATTGCAATAAAAAATTTCACATTTTTTGGATATTTCGCTCTTGAGCCGTCTTGTACACCAAAAAAATTTGTAACTCCTATTCCAACCGAACTCATTTTTCTTATGTAAAATACGACGCTGATCACGTATACATGTAGCGCTTTTCAAAATTCCAATTAGATCAAAAATTGCAATAAAAAAATCACATTTTTTGGACATTTGGCTGGGGAAACGTCATGAACCAATGAATGAATGAATGTTGAGTTTAATGGCGCAAGAGCCGTTTTCGGCTAATCTGCGCCAATCAATCGTTAAAATATTAAGCATTCTCCAAGTTTCAGCCACGGCTATAAATAGCGCGATACTCGCCGCAACAGTCAGTCTGGTTTTGACAAGCGATTAGTAAACTTGCCTTGATCGTGATTAGCTCGGCTGTGCATGTGAATAAGCATATATTCGTGTATTTTTAGATAGATAATTGTGTCTAAGTGCTGTTGAAGGTGTGAAATCCTTCTGATATTTATTCTGTGAATTTTTGCAGTTGAATCCTGTGTTTCAAGGCTTGATTTTCGATAATAAATTATCATTGTTCTTAAAGAAGTCTTGTTGTTTACGACTGATTTGCAATATATCCTCGAACCCCGATCTACTTAACAATATCTTGAACCTGATAGTAGCAATTAGTTATCCCGCTTTAAGCGTTTGAGTTTCATACTTCCTATTGGCAGACAATGATGACAATCTGTATTTCACAAAAAAAGCCTATTAATTGGTGACATTGTCAAAGAATGGTCCTTCGCAAATTCTGCATTCTTCAGTCTCTGTTATATATATATACTAACATCATGGTATTAAAGGGGATAGTACGCGGAGTTTTTAAATTGCACATTTTTACGTTTTTTCATTTTAGTATTAATTTCTTAGTTCATGCAGCAAAGTTTAAAATAAAAGATTTTGCTGTAGAATTGTATTTTTTTAAATAGCATAAAGTATATGTGTGAATACAAAAACAGTAAAAACTAAATAGCTTTCTTTCTATTACCCACAATATAACTTTTGAAAGGCTTAATGTAGGTCCTATATTTTTATATAAAATTAAAGCTGAAGAATACTTGTATTTATATCTCCAATTTTAAATTTAGATTATATTTTAGTATTTTTTAAAATTAAAAGAAATTTAAACAATTTAAAATACTACTTTTTTCTTATTCATCTCCTATTATAAAATAAATTCTACTGACCTCATTCCCAAAAAAATAAGGCATATTTACAGAAGTATACTATACATATAAAATATAGTTTTGCAATAATTTAGAATGAGAAAATAGTTTAAATTTTTTTGCATTAAAATAAATCCTTTTACACTTAAAATGTATCCATTTCATATATTGAGGCTTCTTTTTCCATAAAGTGTTCATGCATATTTTTTCTCTCATTCTCAATATCTTACGAGCCTTTTTTTTGTGAGAGATATAGGTAATTTTCGCTCCCTTTATTCATGCCTGAAAATCAGAAATAACAGTAAAGTAGTTTATTTTAAAACCCGGAAGTTTCATAATATCTAGGCGATTAGCTAGTCCATCAAATATCAGTGTTGATTCATTTCATATCAATTGTTATTTTTGGAAGATCCTGATTTTGACCTATAATTCTCTGTAAAAGTGAGAGACCAACCTCATCACTTGACCGGGATTTAGAACCACGATGTGTTCCTCGTGTTTCTTTAAAGCACGAGATACGATGAGACAAAAAAAATTCCAAATTGAAAACGAAAAATCTTGTTTGTTTACATTTTTATAGTCTTTTTTTACTACATTTTTTATTGCTGAGAGTGTAATTATTGCCAGATTTCGACGAGGTTTGCATTAATTTTTATTTCCATTGAATCAAAATAAATTCTGGTCAGATAGCCTAGAACAAATGCAAAAAGTTTCGTGGAAAAAAAAAGCAGAACTAGCAGCTCCTGGCGAAAGTCTATTTATCACCAGGTAGTTCTGTCGCAGCTTTATCATCTTTATCCATTAAGTTTTAGTGCTGTACACATCAGAAGCTGCTGCAATCATTGGATCCGATGATGATTAAAAGCCGATTATCTTGAGACTTTAGTTTTTTGTTTCAGAAAAAGCAAAGCCACATTGAATTTTTGTAACGGACACTGAATTTGACAATGAATACTGATTCTAAAGGAAAAATAATTTACAGAACCAAACGATTGGTGCGTTTTCTCACATTGATTGACTACAATCGAGGAATTTTACTTTAGTTACCACAACACACCTATTGCGTCTTTCTTGTAAAATAATGATGCAGAAAATTGAATAAAAATTTTATTCATAAAATGTTTGAATTTTATTGGATTAAAGTAAGTTAGCAGTTTAATATAATTCGATCTATACCTGTATTTACGGCCAACGTCGCCAAAGCAGTTTCACTTCTATCGCGGGGTAATAATTATTCTTTAAAAAATTATATGTATATTCTAATTCTTACACTAAATGGAATAAACATATTCAATCTTAAAAAATCACGGTTGGAGAAAGTAGTCAGTCGACTTAAATGAGGGGAATAGTACCTTGCGGAGTCTTGATATTGCACATTTTGACGTACTTTTTCCGATTCCTCACTAATTAGTAAATTCTTTTTCTTTTAATATGAGTTTCCTGCAGTTCGTGCAGAAAAGTACAAAAAATAAATTTTTGCTGTAAAATTATTGTAATTTTTTAAATAGCATAACAAATGTGGATACAAAAATAGAAAAAACTAAATAGCTCTCTTTCTGTTACACACAAAGTAACTTTTGGAAGACTAAAGGTAGATCTACATTTTACATATAAAATGTCGTAGCTCTGAAACCAAAGCTTTCTTTAAATTTTGAAAGAAAGTGGAAAATTCAGAAACTGAGAAAATCGTTTAAAGATTTTTTTTTTTTACATTAAAATAAATCTTTTTACATTTAACATGTATCCATTTCATATATTGAGGCTACTTTTTTCATCAAGTGTTCCTGCCTATTTTGTTTCTCATTCTCAGTGCCGTAGAAGCCGTTTTTGTGAGAGTTATAGACAATTTCCACTCTCGTTATTCATGCCTGAAACAGAAATAACAGAAAAACATTTATTTTAAAACCCAGATTTTTCATAATATCTAGGTGATTAGCTAATCATCATATATCAATATTGATTCATTTCAGGCCAATATCAATTATTGTTTTGTAAGATGCTGATATTTTTGGTCAGTAATTCTAAGCTGTAAAATTGTTGTTAACCTCATCACGAGCAGGATTTAAAAGTACGAGGTGAGTCGCCAACAGACCTTTTGTTGCTTCTACGCGATACTGATGAAACAAATAAAAAATCAAAACATTCCAAACAAAAATCTAACGAAAGTTCTGTTTCTTTACATATTACAAGTATTTTTGACACATTTTTACGTGCTGAGAGCGTAATTTTTGTCAGATTTCAACGAGGTTTGCTTTAAAACGTTCTTAATGATGTATTAATTTTTTAAAATGTTTTTGAAAATCCAATGGCCCCTTAAAACTTTTTTCCTTTTTCCCTTCTTTACCGTCAATGGTTTGTTACATGTTCTGCGAATGAAACTGACTTTCAGAAAACAGATCACTTTTTCTTTGCTGCACAATATTTCCAACAAATATTTTAATTTATGAACAATAATTTTTTTTAATGTTGTAATGAAATGTTCAGTTTCTTATTTAACCCTTTCAGTGGTAAAATAGTATATATACGTCAGTGAGGAGCTGTGTCTGTGGTATGGACGTATATGTAATTGTGTTTTTAGCTTCAAATGTGTGGTAAAGCTGTTTATGCACGCCAGCCTGTATTGTAGGGAGATAGGGCTATCTATTGGAAACAAAGAGTATTAATTTTCGTCTTACACCTTAAGTAGAAGCGCCCTAGCAAATATTTTACCGAAAAGTGAATTTACGATAATCCAAGATGGCAATGTGTCGACGAAAACTAGAGTATATATCGAGAACAACCCGCGGACGAACACATTACTAGATTGTTTTGATTTTGTTATAATTCAAAATAGTCTTTTGCTTGACTTTTGAATTAAAGTTTTCACCTATTTGTTTTACAAAAAAATGTGCCTTGTTTTTAATATAAGGCTTTTATAGGAATTTAGCGAAAAAATGTGTTGAAAATCTGTTTTTTTGACGGATTACTTAAAAAAACATAAATTTAAGGTATGTGGCTACCTTCGGAGCATTTTATTGAAATATTCAACTAAAAAAACACTTTTTCTTTAAAAAGGGTGTGCATAGAACTAGGAATTAAGGTTAAAGTGTAGTACGATCGATGTCAAATTTTTTTGGTGACCAAAATCGATCGCCAAGCTACTTCACTTAGCGATAGGTTTCCGGAAGCCAGAATGAATTCGTCATCTCATCATAATAAAAATCCAAAGAAAAATCGCCAAATCGAAAGGCCCCCTATACTAGAGTCAGGAATTAAAATACAAAATTTTAAATTATTTTGGATAGAGAATTTTTAGTGAAAAATTGCAGTTACATTAAACCTTGTATTGAAAATTCTAATTAATATATTCAAATAATATTAAAACTGCACAAAAATAACAGCATTATCTGTGCCTAGAGCGATAAGATAATATTTGTGTTTTTTTTTCACAAATTGTATGTGCAATAAAATGCATAAATACATAATACAAATAAAAAAAAATTTGAAAATTTCAATATCTTAAAAAGAAATCCATTTGTGAACTTTAAAAGCATTGTCTGTTTTTTGGCTTCACGGTAAAGATTTAAATACAATATGAAAAATGTTCTACTAGTTGTACATTTCTTAAACTCACCATATTTATAGCTCACTCTTTAGCTTCATGTTTAACTAATTTTTTAACTCTTTTGCAGTTTCCTGGAGAAATTTATAGATTATAAAAACTGTCGAGTTTAGTAAAATTTTCATGAAAAATTGCAATTAGGATCTTTTACACAAAATTCTAATGAATGTATTCAAATAATATTTATACAGTACATAAATAATGAAACATTTTTATATGTATTAGGAATTAAAAGTTTTTTAAATATGCCAAATTGTATGCAAAAACTCGATTTTTTAAAAAAATTAATGATTTTTTTTTCCATTTAAATGCAATGTACATAAATACAGTGAACCACAAATTGTTCGTACACTTGCAGTTTCCTATAAAATTTAATGATTTCGACTAATAAAAATTAATGTATAGAAATTGTAATTTTTTTGATATCTGCCACTTGTTCTTATTTTTTAAAAAATAGTATATTATTTTTAAAAATTAATAATCAAAAAGCTACTGAAAAATTATGCCACAAAAGTCTTTGTACACTTAACAAAAATCTCAACATAGCTTTAAATGTATTTCTTTCTTAATTTAGTAGGATATCTTTTAGTGTCCACAACAACTTTTAAACATCTTGGTATAGATTTGATCATTTTTTTGTAATGTCCGCATCAATTTACCTCCATGCTTCTGTGATTATTGTTTTCACATTATGTTTATGTTTACTTTTTAGTTTAAATCTAGTTCTCCCCAAATATGCTCTGCTGGGCTAAATAAATTGATTGAGGAGGTGTTTTCACAAAATTTTGGGCAGTTATAAAGACACCAGCGGTGTACATTGAGAGCATCATTATCCTGTTAAAAAACGAAATATTCAATATCAAATTATAAACAGACAGTTTAAAATTTCTCTTTAAAATATTTAAGTAGAGCTCATGATTCTAAAGAGAAATTTTAAATTATCCTCTCAAAATTTGGATACTTCAATTAGAAAAAGTAACATGTAATAAACCTATTGCTTAAAAGTAATTATATTACAAGTTCCATACACAAAATTTAATACTTATCTTGTAAAAATTTGTACGGTTTGTAATTAATATCGTATTGTAGCTTTAGCACCAAAGAGTGCATTATTATTACATTAAATACATTATTATTATTAAACAGGGGGAGTGCTAAAAATTATGATTGGATCACCAGCGGTCGAAGTTTGAGAAGCACTGACTTAAGCGATGAGATTGCATGAAAACAGGGATATTCCCTTAATCTTTCATCACTCTAAGCTCTCTCTGCCCCCTTCCCTTTCCCATTTCAAAACCTATTCAAGAACAAAATGACCTTTGCAGATTCCCTGGCGCATGCGCACAAAGCATTTAAATCTTGAGAATGTCTTTTCAAAGTTTTCCTTATTTTTGAGGGTTTAATTTTTAAATTGAAATTTCACACCGATAATGTCAAGAATGGTTCTTTTTAAATAAAGAATTTTTAAGAAACAATTAGCAGATTCTCGTAAAAAATTATTGGACTAAAAACGCAAAAACTTTTTTAAAATCTGGAATTTTTAAGCAATTTTTTCAATCTTCGTACAGATTACGGTAATATTGTTCTACACACGGAAAAAAGGTTTCGTGCTACTATCTTCATAAATGAAGAAATTATTAAATGTTTAATTAACATTGAGTAATTTTTAAGAAATCGTAAACAAAAGTTTTCAGCATTATTTTTTTAAATGACGGTTTCTAAAAGAGAAAGGCATACGGTTATTTAGTGTAGAATATTGTTAAAATAACACGAAAATAAATTCATACGCAACGATTTAAAAATTATTTTCGTAAACGCATCGGTTTTAACCTCGTTTTAGAAAAAATGGTAAAAATAGAAAATATCAATGTTTTGTAAAAATAATTCTACCATATCGTGGCGAAATAAATGATAGTTCCGATTCTGTAATTATTTTTTGTCTGATTTTAAAAGCGAAAATTAAATGGCTATTTTAAAATAGTCGAAAAAGTCGCTTTGCTTGGCCGAAACGGAACGGAGGCTTTGCGAAATAAACAACGCACAGTGGTAAAACAATTATGCATTTTAAGGATTTTATTTAATATCTTTTTAACTAACTACAATATCGGAATGGTTAAAACGGCTTCCTCAGATCATTCCCGATCTTTTGGTATCTTTGGTGAGTGTCTGCGTGGTGCGGTTCGTGAGAAGCATATAGATAGATGCAAACATACATACATACGTTTGTTTACCTTCGAATTTTAATAGTGTAGATCATTTTCAGATTCGACGATCTGTTGCATATACCATTTATAGATTTGACGACAAATTCCATATACCAATACCAAATTTGGGGACTAATTCCATATTTAGAGACTAAAAGATTAAGTTGTAAACTTAAAAGCGAATAACTTTGTGGTTAATACAAATAAAACAAACAAAACAAAAGTGTTTTTTAAGTGAAAAAGGGGAGGGTGAATGCGTCGGTATATTGCCATAACATAAACATTTCTCCGAGAATGGAAATAAAAACTCGTGCATGTGAAAAAAATAACATGATCTAACAGCTAAACATTTTTTTAAAGCACTATGCTTAGAAATAATGATACGAATTAAATTATAGCAATACGTTTAAAAGGTGATAATAGGATTGGCACTTAACATTACCATGCTTTTAATAGCTCGCTTTCTTGTTTGTCTGTCTGCGTGGAATTTTGTAATTTTTAAACTGACTTCCCGAAGAGCTAGAGACTTGAAATTTAGACCATACTTGATTGATACAGTGTGAAAGAAAAAGTTTATCTACTTTAAATACCAGAAGAGATAAATGTGGTTATTCAATTCCTAATATTAGCTCACACTCTCTATATTTATTTATGTATATATATTTATCTTGTTCAAATTTCCATTCGTTAATAAAAAATTTTCTATTAATCCAATCAAGTTCAAATAAAATTTTCAAACTTGTAGTAGATGACACTCGATAATATAGTTTTTTCAAATATTAATTCATTAATTACGAGTTAATTAAATTAATTACCGGTTTTCGACACCAACTTACGATTTATATAGATTGCTGTAACAATGTAACTTAAAACAATGACAAAAGTTGGCGTCGAAAATCAGTTTTCAGCGAAACTAGCCAAACCGTGTGTGCATTGTTACGATTGAAATTTTGAATATCTATATATATATAAATGAGTGTGTCTGTCTGTACTCGATAGATTCAAAAACCATACATCCAATTGCCGAGAAAATTTGGGAAATTAGGTACATCTCCGGGAAGGTTTTTGAAAATGTTTTCAAAATCAGAGTTGGGGTTCTAGGTGCTCCCGAACAAATATCCCAAAAATATCAAAATAGCTTTAGATAAATTTCACTCACTCAGGCACTAATCACGATATCTCCGAAACTACTCCACCTACAGACTTGAAATATGGTAGACATGGTCCTCCGAGATCCTCTAAGAACGGGTTGTTTCGGAGCGTAATATGCTGGTTCAAGAAAGAATGCGGACTGTTCGTCTAAAAAGCTTTATTGCGAAACCTACTAAGTGAAAGTGCGTAATGCCTTTTATACTCTTTTCGAGAGATTACAAGGGTTGCCAATTTGGCGAGAGTTCCGTCGCCAAAGGCGATAAACACACAATACGGAACATCCCGCGCGACGTTGAAATATCAGACATATATTTCAAATATAAAAATTAACATTATGCAATGTACTAATACAAAGAGTTAAATAAGAGCGAATACAAGTTAAACTAAATTAAAAATACATAAAAATACAATTAACACTGAAATGCAATTAGTTGCTTTACAGAAGACTAAGGTTGTCCCTTATTGGCAAAATACAAATTTTTGAAAGTCTCCTGTAGTTACCTCTTGGCGTACGTACATCAACTACTCTGACATTTCCATCAGTACCTGGAATAGACTTAATAATCCTACCCAATGACCAATTGCAGGTTGGGAGTTGAGGATCTTTAATTAAAACCATCATACCAGGGAGAATATTGGGTTGCTTAAACACCCATTTTGTACGCTGTTGTAAATGACTCAAATAGCTGTTTTGCCAGCGTTTCCATATTGTTTGAACAAATTTTTGGGTTTTCTGCCATTTATTATCCTCTTTATCAGGTTCAGGGATAGCATTTATGGGTCTTCCTATCAAGAAATGGCCTGGAGTTAATACTTGGTAATCGTCTGTATCAGATGATAAGGGAGTGAGAGGTCGTGAATTGAGGATACCCTCAATTTGAACTATTACAGTTATAAATTCTTCCAGCGTTAGTTTTACGGAGCCTACCACTCTTCTCAAATGATACTTAAAGGATTTTACTCCCGCCTCCCAGAGGCCACCAAAATTGGGTGCCCTAGGTGACAAAAATTTCCATTTGATACCCTCTGAGGCTAACAGGGTTGCAATGGTTTCATCTTTTATGACGTTTGTACAGATGTTTCAGTTCTGCTGAAGCTCCAGTGAAATTCGTAGCACTATCGCTAAAAAGAATTGAATTGCCACGACGTGCAAAAAATCGTTTCAAAGTGGCAATCAAAGCGTTAGCAGTCAAATCTGAAACAGTCTAGGTGAACTGCTTTAGTTGCCATACAGACAAATATGACCACATAGACTTTCTGAAATGTACCCTTTCTCTCTCCCTTATATTTGATTAGAAATGGGCCGCATAAATCTAATCCTGCGTTTTGGAAAGCCGAACTTGGCGTTATTCTTTCAGATCCCCCATGATTTGATTGGCGATAACTGGGTTATTCTTGAAGCATTCTAAACATTCATGAACGACTCTTCGTGCTATGCTTCTACCACCAAGAGGCCAATATTTTAAACGTACAGTATTTAATAGAGCTTGTTGACCCAGATGAAAATCACGCTTGTGATAATACTGAAATATAAGTTTGACTAACTTATTTCCCGCAGGCAGAATTAGGGGGTGTTTCTGGTTCCAACAGACATTAGAGTGGGAAATTCTACCCCCTACCCTTAACAAACCTTCTCTATCAATAAAGGGATTAAGAAATCTTAGCTTACTTGACTGGGGAACTGAAGATCCCTTTTTCAAGGAAGCTATTTCTGTAGAAAAATATCCCGCTTAAAAATGTTTAATAAGGAATATCTCTGCCAAACCATATTCTTCAAGGGTAAGTGCAAGGGTTTGTTTAACACCAGGTTTACAATTTTTAATAAATCTTAAAATAAAGGCTAAAATTCTAATTTATGAAAATTATTTGTACGATCAAGAAAATTATCAATAAAATTAGAGTCTATATTCAACTTTAAAGTCACTTTAGGCATAGGTTCATTGGTATAACACTGGTCAGTCACAGTACTGGAAGTTCGTAAGCTGTTAGGAGTAGCTGCAGTTATTTTCTGGAAATCAGGACCCTTCCACCACAAATCGTTAGTTGCAAGTTCCCTTACATCCAGTCCGCGAGAAATGACATCGGCTGGATTGCTCTCAGATGAGATATGCTTCCACTGGAAATCTTTGGATAACTTCTGGATCTGAGACACTCGATTTCCGACGAAGGTCTTGAGCAGGTTTGGAGGGGTATTAATCCACGAGAGAGCGATTGTAGAATCTGACCACAACTGCACGGACTCTATCTGCATCTTTAGAGCTGATATGACTCTGCGAGTAAGCTTCGACAGAAGACATGCACACAGTTCGAGTCTAGGTATAGTCACGAGCTTGGTCGGGGCAACACGTGATTTACTGCACAAGAGTTGGCAATTTGATTCCTCGGTGATGGACACTGTTTGCATATAAACAACTGCTCCATAAGCTTTAGAAGAAGCATCTACAAAGCCGTGAAGCACTACACCAATGGCACTAATCTTTAGAAAGCATCTTGGGACCTTGATTTTCTCTAAGTCGGGCAGTGTCTTAATGAAGTTCTCCCATTGCTGCGAAATATCTGGAGGAAGTATTTCATACCAGTCTAGTTTAAGTAGCCAGAGCTGTTGCATAAAAATTTTAGCCTTGGAAATGACGGGACCTAGAAATCCAAATGGATCGTAAATGCGTGCGATCTGGGACAAGACGTCTCGTTTTGTATAGCCGAGATTAAGCCTGACGTTGGCTTTGTAAGTAAAAGTATCACTTACACTGTTCCAAATCATGCCCAGAGTCTTTATTTGGATTTCTTCGGAATTTCTGTCGTGGAAATTCCTTCGCATTGGTTAAAGAAAGGTTCGTGCACCACTTATGTAGCGTCATTCCTCCTCTTTGAAGAAGCTGTTTTAATTCCATATGTAGTCTCAAATTCCGTTAATTCAGAAGAACCCGAGAAGCAATCATCCATGTAAAAATCCTGGAGGAGAACCTTTGAAGCCAATGGGAAGTTCTTTTCCTCATCCAAAGCGAGTTGTCGCAAAACCCTGGTTGCCAAATATAGAGCGCTTGCTACTCCATATGTGACAGTTCGTAATTCATATACTTTAGTAGGAGACGTTTTACTACCTTTCCACAAGATTTTTTGAAGCCTAGTCTGAGTTCATTTAACTCAATCATTGTAAACATCTGCTTTATGTCGCAGTGAAGGCGTAAATGTGTTTGCGGAATCTAATAAGAACTGAAAACAGGTCTTCCTGAA
>BMAO01009603.1:0-22518 GCA_019973975.1 Trichonephila clavata | reverse complement strand
GTCACAGACTATTTTCCGAAGGAAAATTAAACCTTTTGCATATATATACAGGGAAATAAATAATCATAATAACTAAATGTTTAAAGCTAAAAAATATTTATAAACACAGGAAATTAATTATTAAAAAGTTTGTTGAAAGGAGGTAAAATACGAGGTTTTATGCGCGATTGTTCGAGAAATGTTTCTGGAGGGCAAAGTATTGATAAAACTTCAAATAGACTAAAAGGTATCATGATAAAAAATCAAATATATTTATTAAAAATTAAATTGAAAAATTGTGCTTTTTACTACGTTCAACGATAAAATTTAAAATATGAGATGAAAAAAAAAAGATTTTAAATCTTTATATAAACGTAGTTGTGTGAAATTCCTTAAAGAGGTAAGCGAAGCATTTACAAATTATGTCGTGAATATTCTTCCTTTAATGATAAGTATTAGGTAATTTCATGTATTTAAAAAATTATTTGTAGACTCTGTTACGTGTAATAGCTATTTTACTGCATTCTGAATTTTATATATTTTATTATTTTCTGTAATTTAAGGTTAAAAATGCTTTATATACATTTTATATGGGCAGAATTCTTACCAATATCATGCCACAAATGCTACCTGATATATGATACATTTACGAGATTTAATTTGTCTTATTTAAGTATTATAAAACAAAGCTTATTGAAATAATTTCTGAAAACTATAACTATTAGATTATAGATTAATTAGTAATATTCTTAGTATTTTGTACTCTTTTTTGGCAACTTTATCACTGTATGCAGTGAAACATGCTTTAAAGTAAATGTTGAATATTCTAAGTGAGTTTCTGCTGTTTTTACAAATAGATTTTTAGAAAAATTAGTCTATTTTTTTCTATTTGAATGTTTTCCTCTTGGCGTGAAACAAAGAATAATTTATACTAATTGCATATTGAAAAATATTTTTAAAATGAAAATACTTCCTGGTAAGTTATATTTTCTTAGTTCTGAGCACAACAAAAAGAGATTTAAGTATGAATATAAAAACAAAAATTTGTTACATTAAAGAAAATATTGTATGCTGTTAAGTTTTTTGTCTTCATTTCAAACGAGCTTTTTTTAAAAATTTTTATTCTTTAATTTATTTTTTGTATTCCTCATAAGCACGTACATCCTATGCATCATTTTATTTCTTAATAAGATGAATGTGCTTCAATGCATCTTGATAAAAACCCATGTATTAACTTCATATAAAAAAAACTTTGGCTTGACTAGCCTCATTATTTCATCAGACAGTAAGCCTATTTGAAAACACTCGATAAAAAAACATTCACGTTTCAGAAAAGTAATTTAGATAATGAGGTGAGATGTACATATCCGTCATTGACGAGTCAGCGTTACAATATTAAAATCATAATTTATGCTGATTTATACAAAATCGTCGCCACATTTGCTATTCCATGATGGGCGTATCCTTTTTTCAAAATAAGCATTCCTCTTTACGTAGAAATTATTTACTACCATTTACAAATGCGTGATTGTACCACTGTACATATAACGACTGAAATTTCAATAAACAAAAATATTAAAACAAAAAAGCATTTAATTATAATATTTTAGAAACTGCTATTTTGCCAACTAGTCAACGAATTTCACATTTTACGAAAAGCTGAGGCAATAGACATTTGATGTTTTGAATAAAGAAATAGAATTTTGTAAATATTAAAATGGTATAAGTGTCATGGTTTCTTTTACGTTATTAGCATAAAATTTATTCATTGTCGAAGTTGTCTTTTAAAATATTTTTACCTTATCAGACAAAATATATCGGTCAGTACGAATGAAATGATTTTTAAGTTGTAATTTCGTTATATTTGTCAACAAAATTTATCACGTTGAAAAATACTAAAGCATTAAAAGTAGGAAAAAATAATTAAAACTATTAATTATAGGCATGAACACATGTGTAGATATAAAATGTTAATATGAAAAACGTTGGTAGCATAGTTGAAGTAACATTTTAAAATTTCTTTAATGAATTTGAGATCAATGAATCTCTGCGTATCGGCTTTTATAAAATCATACAAAATTGAAATTCCGTTTTCATTTTCAGTATTAAAAACAGTGGTGTAACTTACACTCCCGCTTTGCGGGGAGGGGGGCCCAGGGACTCTAAGAGGCCCAAAGCTTGACTGACACCAAGTACGTTTGGGGTCCAAAACCTGAGTTTGCCGTGGGCCCTAATATTCTTCGTTACGCTATTGATTAAAAAGTATATATCATTACAAGATTCATCAATATTTCTTTTTCTAAGAGCTGATTCAAATTATTGATTAAATAAAATACATAAATGAAAATTCATTTACAACATTAAGCATTTCAAATGTTAAAAATTAATTCTTAGAATATGAATACGTGGAATATATTTGAATTGTTTTTTTGTTACAACCATAAGTAATTTTTATACACCTATTTCTCGAGAAATAGTACGTAACTATATTTAACGTATTGATTATAAAATAACTGTATTTCTTATGCCTAATAAAACACCCTTAATTTACATGCGTACAATTCTATTATGTATTCAGTTTATGATCAATGCATCTGCTTGTGTTATGTATATTTGGAGATGGTTAAAATAGAACATTACTTTGTAAATTATATATTCCTATGTAAAGTTAAATATTTCTTACATATTTTTAAAATTTCAGTAGCTTTATTACTGTAATAATATTTAAAATGAATGTATGAACTGTTACATTTTCATTATATCATGAAAATATATAATATCCAAACTCTCCGTATAGAGTAAAAATACAGCTTAAATTTTACGCCTGTAAAAGCTTATATAATGCTTACATTCGAAACCCTCGAATATAGATAAGAGTAATTAAAGATATATCGATACGCAAAATATCTCAATATTTAAAGATTTATTTTGGGCATAAAGCTTTCTGCAATTCTGACAAATAATGAGCAATCTTGTGTAGTCATTGAGTCTTGAGCAATTTTGCTTAATTTAAGTCATTCATAAAAGTAATAGAAAGTTTTGTACAAATTATTTTAAGTTAAGGTATCCTTAAAATTGTGAATTTTTCCAAAAATCGACAAATTTTTATATGAATTTATTTTATAGCCCATGTTGTTAGCATTATAAAATACTAAGTTTATTACTTTCGTTCACTAGAACAAAAACTACATGTGTTTTAGTAAAAAGCATATGACACTACTTTAAGCAAGATATGTCATACTTTAAAACGCGTTTTACTGGAACGTGTTTTTTCCTTTGAAAATGCTCAACGGGACCGCGATTGCTCAAAAAATTTTGAAAATAATTATCTGAAATTTTTATGTATGTTCTGTATAATAGTAGAAATGTTTTAACCTTCAGAATTATCAATCCCTGTTTTATTACAAAATTTACAGTCCACTATGTTAATATAATTACTGTTTTTTAAGCAATTTCATATAATAACTAAGATAAAGTGCTCTATTTTTTGTAAAAATTAAACTACCCATATCCTGAAAGTCATTTTAAAAATGAACAACATAGCAACAGAACATAATAGAAAAATTGAAAATTTGTTCATAAACTTTTGGTATTGAATGGGTCACATTTATGTTATTTTTTGTAAATTTTTATCCATTTTTTCCCATTTTAGTAATAATAATTTCTTTTCTTCTTAATTTTAGCATATTTATCTTAAAATGTACTTAACAAATCTAAAAACAACAAAAAACCTTCTCTTTTTTAAAAAAAGTTGCCGCAAGTATTCTCTGGGATATCTTAAATTTTCCTTCATAACTGGATAGTTATCTTTTAAAATTAAATGAATAAGAAAACTGAGAGACATTATTATTCAACATGTTCAAAATAAACAAACTGATGTACAATGCTTGATACTTTTCCTGTAGTTGGGCTCAAGTGATAAGCTGCCAATTATAATTTGAATCCCTAACATTGGCATTGCAATTATTAATTATTAATTTTCGAGTACGACATTCTAATAATAGATGGAGATTGTTGTATATTTTGAAAAGGATATCCTAATAAACTGTAAGATTTAAGCTTTGTCAGCATGAAAATATGACTTTGCATTCAATTGAAGAGCATTATATTTTTGAGAAAAGGATATCTCTTTCAGTAACTTGACCAAATAATCACATGAACTAAAATTATGGACCAATGCCAATTTTGCTTTTATACTTGAGAGAAAAAAGTATTTTTTTGCTAAATTGCTATACGATTATACGCTTGGCAATATTTGCCCTCGGTGAAACGTAAATGACATTTATTACATTTGGCACAATTTTGCTCTCTTGCTAACAAGAAGTAACCAATATTTAAATGAATAAGATATGTGTTTGTCAGCAAGAAAATATAAGAGATACCTGAATAATTAAAATGGTTTTCTGACAATGATTTTTTTTGAGTCTGAATAACAAATAGATAACAAATGTTTAAATGAAATTATAAAAAAAAGTTGGTTATAGTACTTCAATGCTTTTGAGTTTGAAAGGAAAGTAATTAACTTTTAATTTATAAAGTTTGGCTAGGATTATAACAATGATATGAATCTGAAAAAATGAATAATACTCAAGTTAATTTTTTATGATTAAATTTATACTGTGGTAAATGTGTAGTTACTTTTGTGTGAATGTGCGTGAAAATTAAGTATTCATTCGATAATTTTTAAGGCTTAGGAACATTTTAATTTGAATGATTTGTAGATTCTGGGTTTTTAAAATATGTTACAACGTAAAGTTTTTATTAGATTTAAAACACAATAAAATGAACCGAATTAAATATTTATCATATACACTACCACAAATTTTATTTATTGGGCAAACAAACATGCAAGATAAATCAATTTTTACGATAGATTGTGTAGCAATAAATGATATTTGAAGATTGTACATTGAAAATTTATACAAAAAAATGTATATTTTTTAACCTTTAAAATTTCGCTGTGCATGTGCTGTACCAAGTTATTTAAAGACAGTTCTTCCTCTCTTTTTCAGAGACGAATGGTTTCTGAATCACTTAGTACAGCAGTCAAAATAAGTGAGGGCAAAATTGCAGCACACAGCATAATTCCCGTCGAGTTTTAAAGGTTAACATTCAACTCATTTTGATTACAAAATCAAGATTCTCCCACTTTATACATGATCTCTAATTACATTCAACGAGCTAAATTGTCTTTCTGCTCACAGCTTTTCCATATTCCAGAAAACAAAACGAAATTGGAGATTTTGTCATGCTTTTCTCTAGAAAAAGTATAATATATATATATACAAATCAGAAGCGGAACTCGTTGAAAAATGAAAAATGCTAAGATTCCTTTGACAGAAAGAAATATAAAATGAAACTAAATTTTATGATTTCTAATCTTGAATATGCCTTAACAAAAACGAAGGTTACATTAAGAATGGGCGCTCGTAATTTAAGTAAATTCTTTGCAAATGTTTCCTGGAAATTATGCACACGAATGGTGCCAAAAATTGCATGAGGCGCAACTTTTCGATTATACTTCCTGGATACATTCTAGTTATCTTTAAAAGAAAGCAAAGAGTTCTGAACTGAACTTGCCAACAAGGTTGTCTCTATAAACAAGGCGGATAAAAGAAGTCCGGATTATTTATTACTTTGAGCATAAAAAGGAGCACATGCTTCCATTTGTTCCGCGGTCTCATTAGCTTAGTGGCAGGATGTTAGCATGCTCAAGTCCTGTTCTTGTTGAATGATCGTAGCACACATTTGTGTAGGACGAAGTCTTTCACTGGTATAATTCACGACGATACGCTGTGATACTTTAAATGTTGAGGGCCACAAAAAAGTCACGATCGCCCACGTGCTTTCGTTGTTTTAAAGAACTTTGTTTCAAAGAAGAGGTCACTAACGATGATGGTCGCAATGGTTCCAAGAAAGAGAGTGGTCGAAGGTCTTGCTCGGCTTTTCGGGATCAGGATTTGACCTCTCATTGAAGACCTTTGATTATTCTTTATTGCGAGGAACATTCGCTGCATGTAAATGTATAAGTATAATGATGATGTTTTATGTTCAGCTTTAGCTATAGTGGTTTCGTTAATTTCATTGGCTTCATAAAAGCAATGGTTTCTCATTTATTGTTCTTAAAAAATTTACTTCACATTTAACTATTAAAACTCAAAAAGGGAAGTCTATATGAGCTTAAAATTAGCATGTTTTGCAACATTAATATGTAGTGAAATCATAAATTATCGATAAATCATGGAATTCTTGTATTACCTTGTTATTTGTCAATATATTTACATAAATAGTTTCGCTCAAAATACTTTTTATTTAGCAGTAAATTATGCATTACTTTCTGACTCTAGATAATTTATTTGAAAGTTTATACTAACAGTGTTCATGAAGTTAAACATTGATACACACTTATATTTTCAAGTAAGGATTTAAGATATCCAAGCTCAGCTATAATACTGTGGACAAAAAAGCAATAATAATAATAAGAATCGGTGATTTATTTGCTCTTAAAATAAGTTTTTTTAATCTTTTTTTATGTCTTTTAACAAATTTTTAACCGGTATATTTTCGGACAAAAAAGTATGGTATTAACTCATTAAAAATATCCTTGCTATTGTATAAGGCAGCAGGTCTAAAAAAATCTAATGATAAAATACAGCAGTGTAAAATCAAATAAATTATGTAATTAACAGCTATAAATTTGATTCGGTAATTTATTACGAACTACAAAACCTTGCAAATCGATAATTTCCAAAATTCTTCTAAATAAGAACTTTCTCTGATTTCATTAATAAAATATTTATTGCATCGTTATAAAGAACAATTCATTTTCAGTATTATATTGCTGTAATAAAAAAGTTCTGCTTTCTACATCCAAGAAATTTTCATGGACGAGCTACTTCCATAAAGTAGCTTGTTACCAATGGATTTTTTTTCAAGGATAAAAAGTATTCTTGTTTTAAAAAAAGCATTTAATTAAAGGATCCATTACGCAATTGTTCATTGTAAAAAAATATGCTAAGATCTTAAAATAGAGATTTGTTTAAAAATATAAACGCAACTAATAATTCAATTTTGTTTGATTTTATAGGTTGATTCTTAAAAGGGGAAAGCATTTCAAATACAAATATAACATTTTATTTTTGATTTTGACTCACGGAAAACCATTTACAAAAATCGCAAACTTGAAAGTAAATACTCACTGCCCAGTCATAAAATACACTGCCAGGACTCTATTGAACGAACAAACGAGCTAATTCTTCGGATGAACTCACAACTACCCAACGATAAAGAAATAAAAAATTTTTGCCCTATCAGTTGGCTTTATGCAGCATAAAATCAATCTCTCAGGACGCCTTTAGTACCAAACGCGATTTCTGTAAGCTAATTTGTTTCGCATTCTTCCTCCAGGTAATGAGACAGCCCCGCGAGCTTCCACTACAAACGCCGAAAATTGACTCCCAACAATAGCGACCGTCCGTCCCTCCCAGTAACCCCGGGATCCGAACTTCTTTTCAGAACCCTTCACCCTTGATACAGATCGTCAGCGTGACATATGCAACACACTAAACACACTAAAAACACATCACCCAAATGTTGTTGCACCCGGAAGCACAAGCCATACCCACCAAGAAAGTCAAAGGTTAAGTTTCAGTGAAACGAACATAGCTCTTATACGTCCATCACGGTTTTCTACAACCTCGAATTAGCTCTGAGATGGAAAAAAGAAGAAAAAAAACTTGCCCGAGTAAAAAAGGCTGCGCTTTAGATAGGTAAGGTTTCACTTTAACGATGGGGTTATGGTACCTGATTAAATACTAAAGGCCTGGTATTAGAGGTCAGTGAGGAATGCCCTTGCGTAGATGTATAGACCATACTTTTGGACGTTAAAGGGTTTCAATCGGCAAATCGGAGAGCGATGTGGGGGCTTTGTGGTCTGTCCGTCTGTCTATATGTGGCGAGGGGGCTTTACCGAAAGGTTTCAGCTACAATGAAAGTAATGGATAGTTGTAGATGTTTTTGTAGGGATAATTATTAATGGCACATAATAGAGTGCCAGTACTACTTAAACGATTTGACTAATCGTTCTCTTTTTTAAAAAGAGGCGACTAGCTTATGTTGTAGACTGATGGATACTGTCACGAGTGGTATTTTTTTTCCAGTCAGTGCTGGTATTAGTTTTACTACGCTAAAGGTATATTACTTTTTGTAATCTTTGACACCCGACCTACAGTCATCTATATATTTCAAGTAAAATCAATCTATGAATAGAAACATTATTTTTTCTGTGATTGATTACTCATTTTTAAATGCAGATTACTTTGATGTTAAGGACTAGTGCTTGTACATTTTAATTGACTATTTGCTTTTTTTAATTTAAAGATTATTTTAAAAGAAAATTAAGGCAGATCTATCTATCTATCTATCTCTGATGTTAAATATTAGAGAAATTCAACAATAAGTTAAAAATTTCTTAATGCAGAGTCGCTTTTGTAAAAACATGCTCATTTCATAATTGCAGTATAATTTATATGCATTTAAAAACTAGAGAGTAAACAAATTGAATAAAAATGTAAGATAAAATTTTATAAGAGGTTCAACATGAAAGATTTTTTTATCAATATACCGAAAAATATACATTTTTTAAATCTGTGGTTTGCTTACTTATTTAGAAAGACATTTATAATTAAAATCATAATGTAAATTCAAAAAGATAATACTGAATTTGATTTCTATGCATTCTTTTTCTTTTATTTCGTTTTCTTTTGCTCTTAATCAACATATCTAATATCAGAGGGGGGAGGGGAGATATAGAACTTGGTTCTAGATAAATGAAAACTGTTGTTATTAGGAGCATATTATTGCCCTCTAAATATAAAATGATTTCACTTTTATATTTTTTATTTTTAAATAAATACATAATAGATTAGAAATTTCGAATTCTAGATATTTTTAACCTGATGGTTTCAAAGTTAACCAAAAATACATTGGGCAAAAATAGTGCAGATTTGTCAGGTTAAGACTAATGTATGTTCTAAGCCCTGTCTTCAAATAAGCGAAGGAACTTTTTGCGTGTTAAAAGACTAAAAAAAATACCATTTAAAGAAATTTTTATCTCACCTTTAAAACTAAATATGTATATATATGCATTCACTATTATAATGTAATTGGTGAAACACGAAAAGTTGATTTCTTAAGACAATGCCATTGTGCCATTAAATGTTTACTATCATTGAATTTTTAATTCAACTTAGAAACAATGCAGTTTAAATGGCATAGTGCATTTCGATTATGGAATCATGCTCATAAATTCATAGTTTTTAATTTAATATAGAACAGAGATTCTTATAATGAGTTTAACGTAGCCTAAGAGACCTCGCTTTTTACATTAAATCTATATAAAAATTTGCGCATTTCATACAGATTTTCCTTGAAAAGATATATAGAAAGGTTGGTTAAATTATACCTTCGATAAAAAAAAAGCATGCTATATATTTCAATGTAAATTAACAGAAGTTGTAAGAAAAATTCTGAATGGGGGGAAAAAGGCTTACAATATATAGTTTTATCATTAGAATATAAAAGTATATACATATATTTAAATTTTAGCTGATATATACGGTTAAGAAGAGAATCCAAAACAAGTTTCTTATTTAAGTCTACGAGGACAGTAAGCTTCTTACATTTTTTAATATGAAAATTTTAATACATTGGTATCATTATTTTGTACTCTTTTTAGTGCTTTCTCATATGAGAAGGATTTCTCGTGATATACCTTTGTGACATCCTTCTTTGCGTAAGATTCCAGTTTTGAAAAGTTTTGAGCGTAAGCAAATCTTATGAAAAAGGGGGTCGCATGCATTGGGGGCTGAGCCCCCCAGTACCATCTTTTTTCTTTCTTTGAAAGTCCCGTAACATGATGGATGATCGCTGGTGGGAAGTGGATTTTGGTGAAAGGGGAAGTGGCGGTGTCCGTGTTTATGGAAGAGACATTCAAAAAGGAGGCTGGACGTCCATTTTATGGAGGCAATCGTGCGTAGATCATATTGTAACCTGCCTTTTTAGTGTACCACCTTTTGATCGCATTTGGCTCCTACAGGAAGAACCTCAAATTGCAGTATGAGAGTTGCTGTAGAACGAGGACACTTGAAAAAAATTGGATAATTGTAGCCCTTCATCAAAAATATTTTATAAATGTTGGTTTAATTAAGCTAAAAGATATTCGGTAAAAAAAATGGCAGTGTTTGATTCTGTTAGATGAAAATAAAACGTTTCTCCAGCTTTTAATGAACATCGATGAGGAAGTACAAAAAAATACAGATGAGAAATATAGAAATAGAAAAATATGAAAAATATACACGAAAAAAAAACAATCCGTTCAATTTACATATATTTTACAAAAAGCTTAATGCATTTCAAATGAGCAACAATACATTCTCAGCTTATGAAGTAATGAGTTTCAATATTTAATAAGTTGTATTTTAGTGGCAAAATGGCACGAATATTTAAAATTAAAATAGATAATTTAATTTTTGGAATCAAAAGAGAAAATGGATGCTGCATATTTATTATATTTTAGACTGAGAACTGCTTTTTTTAAAACTGTTAAACTGCAGGTTTAAAACTGTTTTATAACTAGTCAACCTCCTCCTTTTTGTATATAATACTGAGCGAAATCCAATAAAATATAAAGGATTGAAGTTCTGAATTCCATTATTAAAAACAAATTTTACATACCTAAATAGCATTTGAAAATTCATAGATCTCACTCGAATAAAATACATACGTGTATAGTACCTTTCACATATGAGGGGTTGAAACAAAGCACCTAGTTTTGGAGAAGGAAAGCAGAAAGATTATTAGATTTGGGAAGCTGAGTTTTGGTATAAAGACATAGAAATCTTATTTTAAGACGCTTAGAAGCAATTGTTTGAGAAGATTGTCAATTACGATTCAGTCAACTCAAGTCGCAAATTCAAAAAAAAAAAAAAAAAAAAATCAAATTTTTACTGATTGCAAAATGGAACATGCCCTAAACTGAAAGTGAAAATCTCTTACGCTATTGTTTTAAAATCTTCGGCGGGCCAAATGTGATCCTTTAGAAACTTCACATTCGGTCACTTGGACCGTCATTGATCTATTTAACAAGAAAAACTATTGATAAACAAAAATGTACCAAGTTTGGGTCTCATTTCTTTAAACGACATGAAACCAAATATTTTATTTAATGTTAATAATATTTTTATTTTAAAAAATATCTGTGTGTGATGTCCAAAAGTGATTTTTAATGATTTAAAAATTTTGTCAGAGATTAATGACATTTTTCCCCTCTCAAATGACTCCCCTCCCCCTATTTTTTTGTTGTTGTTATTTTTAAAGTTCCGTTCTCGTGGTTCGAGAAGCATTTCTCTTGGTTTTTTACTCAATGACATTTTAAATGATATATTTCTTTCAAGAAGAAATCCATCTTTAACAAATAGTTAGAAAAGAGTAGTATGTCACTTAAATCAATAATCTAAAGCTTTGAAGATAATTTTATTTAAAAATATTTCTGAAAAACGTTTTCATTCAATGGTTTTATTTATTTATTGGAAAAATACTTTTTTGTTAAAGAAGAATAAAACAGCTTTATATGTTGCCTGTTTAAAAATGAAAACATTCCATAGAACTTTTAAAAATTTTATAAAACTGAGATGATGGGGAAGTTTATTTAATTATTATTTAGTTTATAAATAAGACAATTTTTGACACGCCCGTGTATGTGTCTAAGATTTACAAAAATTGCATAAATTTTTGCTTAAACACTAAAATAAAATTCTTCAGGATAATTTTTGTCTAAGAAGAGGAAAAAAAACCTTTTTTAGGAAAAATAAATGTTTTCTTTCACTTTTAACGAAATTACTTGAGTGATAAAAATTACATTTAGAAGAAAGAAGATCCTAGAAGAAATTTAGATAGTATTCGACATGTCTTCATCTATTAAGTTTGGCTGTTATTGTTCAGAAAAATGCCAATCAGGAATTACACTGGTTTTGATTATTATAATAGAGTAAAATGCATTATAACTTCAAAAGTTATAGGTGTTTTAGTTAAATTAAATTAATTTAAAATGGCAAATTAAATTAAATAATAAAAAATAACGAATCACATTATATTTAGAGAACTTTGAATTAAAGTGATTTAAGCAGATTTATAAAATAAGTATTTTTATTATTTTATTTTTAGCATTATTTTTTTATTGATTAATATTAGATGAAGTATTAAAAGTTGAATATTTGTTTTCGCCTTCCTTTTTATATACCTTTTCATAGTACACTGTCTTTTTACCATTTCATTATATACTTATTAGTTTTCATTTTGGTTTTGCATTTTATCATGTTTATTTTGCTACAAAACAAAACTAACTCTTGTCTTCATTTCTATATTTTTTTTTAAAACATTTATAAACCCCGTGCACCACGCAATGTATAACACGGGGGGCATACAACACAGACAGAAGAAAAGATTACAACACAAACATCCAAGCCTTCTCCGGGATTCGAGTGAGTGAGTGAGAGAATATTAACGTCGCACTGATTAGCAACACGAGGGCTTTTGGCGACGGTCCGCGTAATTTTGAACCATGGTCAAGTGACGCGGACGACACCTGAGCTGGCACCCCCCTCTCCTAACTACCACGCCACACCAACGGGAGGACGTTTGAGCTCTCGACAGATTTAACGTGCATCGCTCCCCTACACGGCGGATCTTTAGTGGTACTAGGATCGAACCCATGACACGCTAGCCATGATCCGATGCCTAGACCACTCGGCCACCGCGGCCCTCCGGGATTCGAACCCAGTCCCTACGGCACCGCAGTCAGCTTCACTGACCACTATACCGGATGGGCGGCTTCTATATATTTGGAGACCTTATTAATTAATTTTTTTTTTTTTTCCTTTCATGAAATAAGTATAAGTTAAGAAAATTTCATTAATTGTTCTGAATAAAAAAGGAATATTAATTTTATTTTTCAATAAATTAATGTATACGATTATTCTTATATACATATTAAAATTTAAATTTCAACAACAAAGAGTGAGTTCCGAAGAACAAAAATCTTACAAAAATACCATTACTACATTCTAAAAATAATCATTATTTTTTATTTTACTGTACAATCAAGAAAACTTACGATTCTCTATAATATAAGTAGCTCAATATTTCTTTTAGCTGTAAAATTGTCCCGATTAATTTATCCATAAAAATCCATTAGAATTGTAAATGAAATAAAATTTGGATTATTAAGAAAATTTCAGTTCTCCAAATAAAACATTATAAAGGTAATAAATTCAAATACTTTTTTTTAAAAAATATAAAAGCATGTCTATAAAGAAACTCAACTAAATATTTGAAAAAGTCAAGTCGGAGTTAACGATAAACTCTAAAATCGAAAAAAAGTATCATTACCTAGCCACCCATATCGCTAATATCACTCTTATTTTCCGTGATATAAAAATAACAATAACAGCCAGTAAAAATTCCATCACTAAACAATAGTATTACAGTTACACAAACATTTCAAATTATATTCTGCGGTTTTCTCCGAACTAATATCAATGGCGCTTACCATTATATTCCTCAGAGCCCTTCATTTATAAATCGAAGTTTTCCGTTGTTTTCTTAAAAATGGTATATTGATGATCTCAAAGTAGAAAGAAAAAAACCTCTTAACAGGTCTTTAAGTTTTATTGAACCTTATTTATCCCGAGATAAATTGATGCTGGCATGTGAGCTTAAAAGTCTGTAATAAATGATCCCATTTACGGTAATACATTACCTTTCGGTCAATTGCTGCATGCGATCGCTAACTCGTTTTCTTTGGTTGTCGCATATTGGCTTGAACATTGCTGGTGATCGTGAGCTATCTACTTTAAAATAAAGCACCTTAGAATTATATCCGTTGAATAGGTCTGTGTAGATTGGCAGCTTGCATCAAGAGCCAATACTACTCTCAATGAAAATTGTAACCTTTCAAAGCTTATTTGAAACATTTTCGTGTTGAACCTGAAAAATAATGCACGCTTGCTTAAAACTTGTGATAAGATGTGTTTTCAAGTATTCAAATGGATCACAAAATTACATTCATTTAAAAGTAGTGACGCATTTATAGATTCGATGGCACCCTAGGGTTCCAAGTTAATTTGAAGTCCTTATATATAATAATAATTATCATACGAATAAGTAATAATACATTCGAATTAAATTTAAGTATTGAATTTAGGCACGAATAATAAATATATATATATATATATATATAACATACAATTTTTTATTATTTATTTGTTAGATATTTTAAATTTTATTACTTCACTCACGCGTTTAAGGTATCCGACTACTTCAACAACTTTTTAAAAATAAAAAAAAATGGAGATTGGATTTGGATTTTAAGATTTGCTTTAAAGTTATTTATGCAAAATTTACAAAAATAACACAAACGTGCCCCATTCTGTACCAAAAGTATATAAACAAATTTTCAATTGTTCAATTCTGATATTTTACCATGCTATTCATTTTTGAAGTAACCTCCAGGAAAAGAGATATTTTAATTTATACAAAAACTAGAGCACTTTTTCTTAGATATTATATGAAACTGCTTACAAAAACCGTGATTATATATTAACATAAGGGACTGTAAATTTTGTAATAAAAGAGTGATTGATAAATCTGAAGGTTAAATCACTTCTATTATTATACAGAACATACACCAAAAATTTCAGTTAGTTATTTTCGAAACTTTTTTCTAGCAATATCACTTGCATTTTCAAAAAAACACATTTCTAGTAAAACGCGTTTTAAGGTGACATCTTGTTTAAAGTAATGACCATCTGCTTTTACTAAAATACTTGTAGTTTTTGTTCTAGTGAACTGAAAATAATAACCTTGGTATTTTTATAAGGCTAATAAGATAGCCTATAAAACAAAATCATAAAAAAACTTATCAATTTTTGGCAAAATTTACAATCTTAGGGTAGTGGGATACCTTAATTATTTTAAAAAAAAGAATTCTACCTTTTAATAATGACATCTTATGGTTATCAAAGCAAGCAAAGAAGCATTAAAATTCAATCTTACAGTTGATAAAAAACAAACTCGATTTCAAATTTTCGCCACCTTGAAAATTTCGGCGCCCTTAAAAATTGGCTTAGGCTCTGATCTCGCGGGCCTAAGCCTAAATCCGTCACTGGTTAAAAGAGTATTTTGAGAAATTTTGTATCATCTGAGTGATGAATGATCTTAATATAAATTTTAAATTGCTACCATAGATCAATGTAGCACACATTTTCTTTATATTTAATTCCGAATTTAAATCCGTTATTCAACCATTTATTTAAATGGTCTCATCGGAATAATCGTATAGGTTTTAATTGAAGATAAACTTTTTTTAAATGTCTCATCGATTCTTAACTAAAAAAATACTCTCTTCAAAACAGCTTTTTTTAGTTAAGAATCGATTAAAAAATTACCAGAAAGATTTCAATCAAGAGTGTAGAATTTCTTGGATATTATATTGTAAAAACTTTCCATTTCTTGTTCAATTTAAAAAAATTCTAAACAGATGTTGAGCTTTATTTAAAGATTCGATAAAATAATACCGTTATGTGCACTTCAGAAATTCGACCTTAACTCATAATAATATCATAACTTATTATTTTTCAGTCAATGATTACAAATACATGTTACTGACATTTACTGAATACATGTAATGTATAAAGTAAAAGTGTAGTCCTCATTTAAATGTATTTACCAGAAATTTTCTACTTGAGTCAGATCCTGAGATCTCATATATCTAAAAATGGTATTTTTGTTCTCTTTCAAACATTAATAAGAACATATTTTAATATACTTCCCGGAAAACTAATCCATAGAAATTTATTTTAAGAATGAGGGGAAAATTGTTTCTTAATTCAGCACACAGCGAGCAATAAAGTACAACCGGGCCGCCATAAAACGAACCGCTATATTGCGAATGTTTCTATTTTACGAATTTTCCCCTAGAACCAAAAAGAATTTTACTAATTTCTTCGTAAATTAACCTCCAAATAGTGAAGTACATTTTCTGTTTAGCGAACTTTTTCTCTTATGATTCGATTTTTTTCTTTCCCTATTTTTAAAATATTTCAGGACATTTTTCAACTGATTCTCTCTTTTAGCATTTTTTTATGGTGATCAATGATCTTGAACTGGTTTTACCAGGTGCCTAACTCCCCGAAAGCAATAAAATTGCCGTGATTTTTCAAACAAAAAAGATCAAATAAAATTAACAGATTCTATCAGTAATTAAATTTAACTATACATGTGGTAGTCTGTGCTTTTACATATTAACCATAAAATAATGTATGTTTAAATTTACTTGCAGGCTTAAAATTAGAAAGTGTCATTAAAAAATTCATTTTATTATAAAGCTATATTTTGAAATTGAAAATAGAGTCCACCCCTGGACAATGTTTTTTTTCTTGTTTTCCTTGCAGATTTTTTTTTTATGGGTAAGATATATAAAATGAATAGATATAAATTTACAAAAAGGAGTATGCATAATTACTTTTTTTAAATAATACACAGAATTTATGAATTTAAAATTTGTTTCCTGTGGTTTCTAAAGTATATTGAAAGATGAATCTCTATTTTACGAATTTTCCACATAAAGAAATTTTTTTTCGCGATTTAGTGACTTCGTTAAAATAGAGATCTTCCGTGTACTTAAAAAAAACTCAGATTTTTTTTTATTTCTTTGTGTAATAGAAAAATTTATCATGATAAATTGGTAACATCACATACACTTTAGGCTTGTAATGGATAACCATTATTATAATATTTTCAGCGAACGCTGTCAGTGAATCTTCTAGTCTGCCCTCAAATCAATATAACTATTACATATATCTATTTTAAAATAAAAACCACTCAAAATACTATCATATAAAAATGTCGACCTCAAGATGTTGGTTTCGGGATTTAACGTTTATAAAGTAGACTATATTTTCGTAGTAGACACTTTCTACTCTCAAAGCAATAACGGCAAGTATATACATGAATCTGTCTTACAAATGATATATACCCACACACCCACATACACAAAAGGATTTATCTTAACTCTTGCAATAAAAATAAATATTTTTTTTAAGCTTCTGTATGGAAATCTAAAATAAATGCTTGAATATATATATATATATATAAGACTTTATTCTTATTTACAAAAACATATTAAATTTCTCATATTAAATGGACACGTTTCATATACAATTAAATTTCAGAAATAAGTTATCACTATTATAATAACTATCCTTCGAACGAATTCTGTTTATAATATATTAATCTGAAATTATCTTAATATACCAACGTTTGAAAAATTGACCTGTCAGGATTAACAGATCCTGAGCTTACCTATAATAAAATTTTAAAGAATAATATATTCTGTACAATAATTTGGAAATATCGCATGCTCTTAAATATTAGTAATAAATCACCAACTATCATCGTCACATGCCTTAAAATAAAAGCAATAAATTATTAATTATCTCTATTGCATGTTTATAAATATCAGTAATAAATTTCCTCTTTTACAAGTATGTATCAATTACATCCTATTCATAAATTGACTATTCAAAATCCTCATTGATAATAAAAATATAAATATTTTATATAAAAATAAAAACACCTTAGAGGATTCCATCAATATTAGATCTACTTAGCTTATCAAACTTTTAACTTGGACGAGAATAAAATACAACTCACTTTAGCTCAAAATGTGATAATTATTATTTTTAAATTTTGTTACAAAATGAGTTTAAATGCGTTTTTGTAAAACAAGTATAAGGTGAAGGTTTCTTATGTCCGGTTGTAAGCCCAGCTACTTTTTTTTATTGAATTATAAGATAAATATTTAAATTAAGGCAATAAAAAAACTTCATTCCCCCTCAAAATACTGCGTGAGATATTGAACTTTCCCGTGATAAATCAATATCGTCACAAGCGCTTAAAAATCGGTAATAAATTACCATTATTACAATGCATTATCTTTCAGTTGAATGCTGTTCATGAATCCACTGGTCTCCACTCTAAACCACCACTGCTGCTATCTATAAGTACTTTACATGAAAATAAAATACCGTAGGATCCCATCACTTAAAATCGATCGACTCGGGTTGTCAGGCCCCGAGCTCAACTGTGCGTAAAATACAACCTGCTTTCTTTCACAGCACATATTCGCAACATTTCCAATGAGAAGACCATAAAAAATTAAAGGAATCCATCTTAGCAATGAGCATATTATAAGCGGCTCTTTCTTATTCATAGTGCTTGTGCAAACATCCCACTCAGGCTCTCCTTGTAGGACCCTCCTTTTGAGAAGCCCCCTTTTTAGGGTGATTTCTCGGTAGTACCTTTAAGAAGTGACCGCATTTCGCTCGTTTTTCCGCTCTGCCTATATATTCATAGGAGTCAGGGCGGAAAAAGAGTACCCCCCCCCCTTATCTAGAAGTTCGCCAGAAAGCAGTTCGTGTCGCTTATGCTATCATCCATCTAAGTAAACAAAGCCTTACGATGGCGTGACACTTGCTTCCTGTCCAATCGGGTAAAAGTTTGATAGTGCCATCCCCCTTTTTTATTAGGTCTTTTTTTTAACTTCCGATTTTTTTAATTTTAGGACCTTTTTAGCTTCTTTTGACGGCAACCTATTCTGAGCATTTAGAGCAAACATGCATTAGACTTGGAAGGGGGCATTATTCTTGGGGTTTAAGTGGGGAATAAAAATCAAATCCTGAAAAAAAAATGTTTTTTAAAAAAATTCATGGAATGAAGTATTTTATTTATTGTAGGTTGTTCAGCATTGTTGTAATTTAATTTCCTTGACACCAAATTTTTATACATTGATTAATACTCAGCTTTTATTGAATTAAGGCTGTTTTCGCCAAATGTACGAGAACTTGAACTAAACGCGGAGCACATTTTCGGACAGAAAAAGGACTCTATTTTCATGAAAATTTGTAACATAGTAACTCATACATTTGTTTATAATATAGTGTTTTTAAAATTTCAAAATATTCCTTAAATAATTAATTTTTCCTTTTAACACGTAAAGAGATAGCTCATTTAGCATTACGATATAGGAGAAAAAATGCGAACACATTTTATATAAAAGAAAAAATGTGTCAACTCGGGTAAAAATGAATAGCATGGTAAAATATGCTACTCTCTACAGGATAGTAAGGCCAGAATATAATATTAACGTTTGAGTACTTTTATATCTGAACAAATATCCAAATTTCGGTCCTATTCTTTAACATTAACCGAAGACAGCCTTAAGTTCGTCAGCCCAGTAAATACATTGTGCACGTGAAGCATTAAATTGCACCCAATGGTATTAATGTGTGATTTTATTTAAAACTAATTGATAATGTTATTGACGTTAATATTTCAATCTATGTGTGAATATATATTGTTAATAATTATCTATACGAATAAAAGTGGATAGCTTCTATATGTTCCTTCCAAATAAAACCTAATGCATCTCATGGCACAAAAATTAAGAAAAATCTCCATCTAAGGATATTATTAAAATTAACATATTACAATAATTTTCTCTCATGTATTTAGATATTGATCTTTTGCGACGAATTTTAAACTTATAGTGTGCTCCTCATTTTTCTCAAGCAAGCAGTTTTAAAGTTTAAATTTCTCAAAGTAAATATTTTTTTCCTGTCAATCATTTCTTAAACAGAGACAGAAAATTAAATTGATAAGTTTATTAAATCTTCTACGATCTTTTTTGTAAAGATTAAAACACACCAACTTCCTAATAATCACTCATTGTTAAGTACAGAGTTCGAATTTAGAATATAATTTTTGCAATGAAAATTTATTAGAAGAGCAACTTTTTTAAACTAAAATTTAAAACTTTAAATCACATTATTAAAAAATCAAACTAATTTTAATAAACTTATTTTTTTTATCTCAAATATACCAGGATGCGTGTGCTGAAATTTGCTTTATTAAATGATTCCTACATGTTACTGAGTAAACACATTTATATATATTGCGTTAACGTAAAATTGGGTATAAAATATTTAATACTTACTCTTCTCTGTGTTTATATATATGTACCGAACGCTTACTATCAAACACATACTCTTCGAATCACAGCGAATACACCTCGTAGTTTTTATAACACAATAGCTACAAAGAAATGATGAGATTGAAGTTTGAGCTTGCATTTCGTAATCCATATCCATACAACGTCAGAAGTAAAGTGTATCATTCCCTCTATAAGTCAAGAATAGCAAATGGCTCGATTGAATCACCGCAGACACAAACTTGATACAAGGAAGACTCAACTACGGCGACCACATAAAATCCAAAGAAAGTCATTCAGTAATTCACTTGCATATTACGAACTTCAAAACCTAGTTTGTAAAAATTGCGGTTGAATGGGAAGCGCAACTGGTCGAGTTGGTTAGTTCGGACTGGGTTCCATTAATGCCCACCATCAGTGGTTAAACCGACTATTAACATTAAAAACAAGAACTTTATGAGTCTCTGTAACGTTGCGTTAAGCTTCAAACTGTTAGAAAATCATATTCTCCATTGCATGAAGTAAAGAAATTTTTTGCTCATTAACTTTTGTGATTCTGAACTAAAAGAAAAAGTATGAGGAGGATGACGACAAAGTTGATGGTTTGAATTATGTTGCTCTCTCCTCCTCCTCCTTTGAGTTAAAAAACTTTGTAATTCTGAGCCTAGTCAAATGACGTGGAGATACTTGAAGGATTGATTTTTAACACCCTTTTATAGCTTCACTTGTATGTACGGATCTTTGAACTCCATTTTTTACCTACTTTAAAGGTCAGATTAATTCAAAATTTTGCTCACTTTTCCAGGACCGATGACAATACAATAGTTTAATAATTTTGTTCCTTGTCCTGATCAGGATCATCAGGATTAACGATTTCTTTTTCAGAACCCATCCCGCATCTGACGACTCATTTCAGATCCCATTTCCAGATTTGGCAACTAAAAGATTAAGTTGCAACTTAGTTCGATTAATTATAAAAGGGGTGGTTTTTAGTTTTTTTATCTATAATTTATTAATGTCGCATTTTGAAGCTACACAAGAAGTATTAGTGACGCATCTCGTAATTTTGAATCAGGGTCAATGAACAATGACGACCCTAAGCTGTCACCCCACTCTCCGAACTTCCTCATCCTGCCAGTGTGAGGATTATGTAACGTGACATCGATAAAACGCGTATGAGCCCCTCTACACAGCGTTTCTTTAGCGGTACCAGGACTCGAATCAACGACTCAATAGAAACAAGGAAGGTCACGATTTCAAGTCCATAACTACTTAGCTACCTCGATCCCAGACTGTTCTTGATGTTTCACTCAATCTCTTAAGGTATCCGACTACTTGCGATTACTTTTTTTTTTAAATATGGAGGTATGGGGGGATTTGTTGTTGTTGTTTTTAGATTTGTTTAGTATATTTTAAGAAAAATAGGCTAAAATTAAGAAGAGAAAAGGAAATTATTACTACTAAAATGGGAAAAATAGGTAAAAATTCACAAAAAATAACATAAATGGGGAAAATTATGATCAATTTTTCGATTTTGATGTGTTGCTATGTTATTCATTTTTGAGATGACCTTCAGGATAAGAGATATTTTAATTTTTACAAAAACTAGAGCACTTTATCTTAGTTATTATATGAAATTGCTTAAAATAATAGCGATTATATAAAACATAAGGGACTGTAAATTTTGTAATAAAGAGTGATTGATAAATCTGAAGTTAAAACACTTCTACTATGATACAGCACACTGCACAAAAAATTTCAGTTAATTATTTTCAAAACTGTTTGAGCAATCGTTGGTCCCGTTTGAGCATTTTAAAAAAAACATCTTTCGAGTAAAATATGTTTTAAAGTATGACATATCTTGCTAAAGTAATGGCATCTGTATTTACTAAAATACTTGTAATTTTTTTCTAGTGAACGGAAAATAATAAACTTGGTATTTTATAAAGCTAATAAGATGGTCTATAAAAGAAAATCATAAAATTTGTCAATTTTGGCAAAATTCACAATTTTAGGGTAGTCGGATACCTTAACTTCCACACCCCGTTACCAAAGGCTTCAAGTCCTAAAGGAATCTAGTGTGTGTGTGTGTGCTGCTCCTCCTTCTCTACTATAAAATGTTTTCTGGTCTTAAGTCAAATCAGGATTAGAACCCATGTTACAGCTCATTTATCCTACATCCCGCAACTGGTGATCCTAATTTCTGGGCTACCAACAGACCTCATATGTGAAATTCAAGAAAAACAGAAAATCACGGTATAACAGACGCATCAATTGAAATACTTTTTATGGAAAATTGCAGAAGATTTTAATATATTCGAGATTGTTTGAAAGAGAAAGATAAATCATTATAATGTATAAATCCTCATTAAAATTATACAAATAGAATTTGTTAAGGAATATCTTAACAAGATGTAACTTAATCATGACGAGTA